>PHWZ01000054.1:0-127099 GCA_004379285.1 Botryotinia calthae
GAAGGAGAAGGAGAAGGAGAAGGAGAAGGAGAAGGAGAAGGAGAAGGAGAAGGAGAAGGAGAAGGAGAAGGAGAAGGAGAAGGGGAATTGGGGGTGAAGTTTAAATGAATGGATGTACGGATGGTTGAGAGGTTTGGAACTATGGTAGGGGGGGATCTAGGGATATGAAATGGGATGTGGGATGTAGGAAATGGAACTTTAAAAAAAGGAATATAGTAGGAACTTTTTGGGAAGAGGAATCTGGGAAAGGAAGTAAAAGGAAGGGTGGTGAGAGTTTTGAAGTTATGCTAGGGGGAGCATATCGAGATGGGAAATGGGAGATGGATGATGGATGATGAGACATAGGGGTGAAGTTGGAATAAAAGGAGGATATAGAGATAGATAATGAATAATGCATAATGCATAATGCATAATGAATGATTGATTGAGGGGATAGGAAGGGGAGACGAAGAGAAGTGAAAGGGTGGTGAGTGTGGGTGCGGGTGGACGAGGGGGGTGGATGGAGTGAAGGGGGGGAGGGGAGTTGGATGATGAATGGACGATGAATGATGGATCTTCAAGGGGAGGAATATAGAGGGATTTCTTTTGGGGAGAGGAATGTAAGGAGTGAAAGGAAGGAGTGGCGAGTATAAGTGAGTTTGTTGGTGGATGAGGAGGTAGGTAGGTATACGAATGATGGATGCGAACTTGAGGTGTATTTGTGTGTATGTATGTCACCAGGCGAGATGAGTGAGTTGAACTTTCCGAGAGATGAAGAGTTGGAATTGGAGCTGGAGTTGGAGTTGTATGGAACAGAAATATAGAACAGAAATCTTGATTCTTCAAATATATATTCATATACATATATACATCCATCGCTCTTGTCTTTTGATTCCTTCCTAGCTTGAGCTTTATTGGCATGTTGGTATATCTCTCTATATCTGGATCTCAACACCGCAAGGTATCTAGGTATTTGTATGAGTATCTATTGGTAATATTATCGATAATCTATAATAGGTATGATGAGTATGATATACTTTAACCTCATCTACTGTCATCTAACCCTATATATATATATACATATATACACATCCCATACCTACCTACATTTCCACAATCCACAATCCACTACCAACACACTCCACCCCAATTGTAGCCTCTAGCCTCTAGCCTCTAGCCTCTAGCCTCTAGCTTTAGCAATAATCTTCTTCGAGTCCCATGTACGTACACCAGATGTGGATATATACAAACACGACACACATACATATCACATTAATGCGGTTCATCGATTACTAAATCTAGATCTCGATCTAGATATTCAAAGACTTGTTAATTGGTGTGGGAGGAGATTTATATAACTTTAGTCTACTTTGGGAGTTGTTTTATTTTTTTATGGGCGTATGGGATTATGGAATTACTTGTTTTACTCTTCTCTCTTTGTTTGTTTGGGAGATTGATTGGTGGTTGATTTTTTGTATGTGGATATAGATATGAGGTGTATATACATTTAGCCGGCCACCACGGCTTTTCTTTTCAATCGGTGTGAAGGATAGATGTACCGAAATATACTTAAAATTGATAGGTATTTATTTGTTGGTTAGTCCGGCCTTTGGAAATTACGTCTATCTACATATGCGAATAGTTGACCAGCTACTTAGCTACTGCATGCGGACTTTTTGTTAGCGCGTTATAAGTTATACGGTTTCTAAAGGAAGGGGATGGGGAAACTAGAAATAAAGAAAGAGTGAAATATGTCTAGCTGGCTGACTTTAAGGTGTTGCGGTCTTGCAGTTGACAAATTATAGATCATGACAATTTCTTATTGAGGGAATATATCAATGGAAAGATAGAAAATCATATACCATTTCGTTTTTGTAGATAATAGATCGCATATTATCATACCACCATACTACTATATAAATAACTCCCCCAAGTTAAAAATCTCACATCAAGTATTCATCACACCTCAATTTCAATTCCGATTTCTTTTTAATGTTTTGATATTTTAAAATTCCTATTCCTTACTTATTCATCCATTCCAATTCCAATTCCAACCCAATCCCTAATAGGGGAGCAGCGTGAGCGCTCAACCCATATGCAATCACTATAATATGAACCCTATACAAATAATCCCAGAAGCATCTCCAATCCTCATCTCTTCTCCTTCCTCCTCAAGATTCTCAGCTCTATAGCCTTCTTCTTCTCATTCCCAAAAAGTTGGGTTAATAATATACATAAATGCTTCAACGATAGAAAGTTGAGTAAACGGTGGTATGTAGGATAAACAAAAAACAAAAAAAAACAAGAAATACACAAATGCCCCTAAACGCCTGCCTGCCTACTGACTGGTATTTCCTCCCTTTCTCTCGTGATTCCAAACTTATACATATATCTCTGATTCTCTCTTAATCTGCCGTAACGCCGTTGCTTGCCAAGGAGAAAAATGAATGGGGTATGCCAAATGATAATGATAATGCAATCCATGGTATGCTTTCAAAAACAATAAAAAAATCTTCCTCGTCATCGTCTTGTTCTTTTCCTCGTTGATCTCAATGATTCTTAACTCTTAACACCGTATACGTATCTCTCATTCTCATTCTCATCTCATCTCATCTCATCTCGTAGCTCATAGTACTACGTTTCCATTAATACTTTCATGTCTCATGAAAATCTCGTTCCGTCTGGGGTCTAGTGAATAAATAGATGGGCTCAATGCCCGGCGTGATGATTCGATACAGTATCACTACTATATCATAACACTGCAATATGAAGTTTTTCCATCTTCCATGCCAGTGGAAGATATCCAAGTCAGGTCTTCTAGATCAACAAGAAATCCCAACCCTTCATTTGCATTACCTCTCTCCAGGAGACATAATGTGCTTGACCACCACCAGGACTATATCTACCATCCACATGACTCCAGACTTCCTTGAGAAGAGTCGATACACGACCGAAACTTCCTTGGTTGGCGAGATCTCCAAGAGCAGCGAGACGATCGGCAAAATGGTGACGGAAGGGAGAATGGGTAGTACTGACGGATCCTCCAATGAGATAAACCCATACGAGACTACGATCATAGCCTCCGGGTCCAGCGGGGATGTATTCAAGTACTTGAGTAAGCTTGTTAACTAACCCGACACAGCTATCTTGACTTGGGGAGAAGCCAGGAACGAGACTGCAGAGATAGATACGAGCCGCGAGACGGAATGCAGCAGTCATATTCTTGCTCAATTGCTTGGGACTAAGAATACCATGAGCATTGAATGGGACACGGGGTCCGGTTTCACCGATTTCCGTAAGCCCGATTTGATCGCCGAGAGCATGGACATGTTGACAAAGTTGAATGTCATCCATGCCATCGTTCTTGAGAGCTTCCAAACATGCGATTTCAGAGATGAGATACAAAACGCGATCTTCACAGCCCATGAGCTCTCTCAAGCCGAGAGATGAGTTGGTTTGCGACAAATGCTTTTCTCTGTACGTGTGAGCAAATGAGGGTGCACGGCCTTGAACGGTCGAACCGAGGATATCGATCCAAGCCGTCAAAGTCATGTTGAAAGGCATCAGATCATGCGATTCGGTAACGAGACGTGGCAATTCGAGTTTTTGAACGAGAGAAATGGCAGCTTGGAAATGTTGATGCCATGGGATATCGGGTAGGGAATCGTCGAATCGACCAACCGAGCATTGAAAGAAGATCATTCCCAATGTAGCTTCCAGTATCGATACGTGATCAGTGTCGCGGTTGAGAGCTTCGCAAAGTTCGGAGATGGTTGCATATCGGTGGCGCATGATATCATTGTCGATTTGTTCTCCTTGAATGTTCATGGTGGATTTGAAATGTTGAGCAGAAATGCTGAGACAACAGTGCAGGTAGCATTTGTTACTTTAAAGTGCTGGGAGGATATAATCTGAACGTGCGGAACCATGTTGATTACTTTCGAGAATTGGAAATATGGTAGGTAGAACATCCGAGACGAAGTGGTCGAGAAGTCTTTGGTCACCCTCGTCCAATTCAATGGCAACTTGGCGGAATGATGATGGTGGCCCGTGGGAGAAATCGAAGAGATTCATGTTCAGCGCTTCCTCTGCCAATACTTCATGTCGTTCATTGTATACAGTATCCCATTCTTGATCAATTGGGAAGGATGGTAGCATAGATTCAGGTGGTGGGGGTGGATGGAACGTGCTAAAGGTAGAGATGGTTGATTCGCGGCGAGTAGGAACATCATTAACAAACATTTGTCGTTCTGTCTTTACATCAATCTCATAAGGTGAGTATTCAGGATAAATTGCGTATTGTGAATGCGATGAGTGCATTTGCGCATTGTAGGCAGTGTAGTCGGCCATAGGAGGGGCATTGAAATCAAAGAGAGATAATTGAGAATCGATTGATGATGATCGATTGCGGTCTAGGGAGTCGGAGTATGTTGCAGAGGTAGGTAATGAGTGTGTAAGTCCAGGAGGGGTATCGATACTGGATGACATAACTTGGTGTGTTTGAGCTTGAGATGGTGCGGTTGTCTTTTCCGTGAGCTTCTTTCGCTTGATGATAGTCTTGATAAGCTCTTTTTGCTGGCGGCGCGACTCATTGTTTCCCCACCACGTAGGTCTCTTGTATTCGCATCGTAAACCTAGATGCTTACAAGCACTGCAAGATCCGGTGCCTTCATCACACTTCTTTCTTCTTAATCTACATGTGTAACAGCCTTGATAGCTAAGGTCAGTATATGAAGTCGGACGACGAGAGAGATATCCAAGAAAGAATATCGAATTGAGATGAATTAAAGTCGAACGAACCTGTCCTTGATCGTCTATGCATTTGCATCTTTCCTTTGGTAGCAGGAGCAGCTTTGGGAGCTTTTGGTTTGGGTTGAGCGACAGCCATGTTGACGTTCGTCGTTCTGATTGCTGATTGAGCGTTGGGGGGTTGTGTTGACATTTGTATTTGTACTGTACCAGCAGTAGATAATAGTGGGGGCGGCGAGAGTGTGAGTTCGGTTCGAAGTGCGTGATATTGCGATGAGAGACTGGGGTTAGTAGCGTAGGTGATTGGCGAGACCGGGGGGACTGATAAAATTAATGAGTGTCGGTTCAAATCAAGTCCAGCTTGACCTTGAGTAAATGAGTGGGTTGTGCGGGAGCTGTTGAATTAGGTAGAGACAACAATCTAACGACGGCGATGCGGGGAGAGAGGGACTAAGAAATTGACCTTTTTGTTTCGATGTTCGAGAGCCTCAATGAAGAAAGTGAGGTAATGGTTGCATGTTCACGACCTATATATGAAGATGACGAAAAGATGTACGATAACCATCTTCAGCCATGGGAAGAATTGGAAAATCTATTTCTGGATATAGAATGGAGTGATGCTATTTTTCCTGCATTCATCTACCTAGCTCATATTCCCGCCCACGAACATACATGCACACGTGCGGCTACCAGTTGGTGCCCCTTTGGCCCTATGAGAGGACGATATCAACTAGGTCTGAATATAGGATACTTCCCAGTGTGGAATGGTTGACGAAAAGTGGGTGCCGTTGTGCACTAGGCACAGGATTAGACTAGGGAATATAAAAAGAAGGCTAGTAAAATAAAGTGGCCGCATTGCATGGGGGCAGCATTCACGAACGAGCCTAAAGAAACATTAGGAAATACTATCCAACATGCCATTATGGATAACTTCAAAAATCATGATTGGTGAAGATGATGATAATCCATGCATTGGGGTTAGTTCCACAAAATGCCGTGTCCACCAACACCCTGGTCGTCGTAACTGCATTTGATCCCATCCTTCTCCGTGCCCCTTGTACTTCTCTTTTCACCCCCCTTGTTATTGAAACCCTACTGCACTAAGCTTTTTATGGGTCGGTTAAGGAACAGGTGTGACTGGCCCAGTGGGGAAACTCAGCGGTAAAAGAAGGCGATTTTGTGCTATTTTCGCGAGGCGCCTCTTATGCAACCTACTCCAAGTCGGCCCCCCACCTATCTTTACTCCCCTCTCCTCTCCCTTGCCCTACTGCTCCCATTCCTGGTGTACTTGCTTGCTTGCATGTGTATGTACTACGAATACCATTCAACTGGCACGATGGATCGATGGAACGATGACACATCGCATATCGTACAATAGCACAATCGAACATAGCTGGCACCTACCCTAAGGATCCATGATTTCATCCTTTTCTTGATCTGAATATGGATGGATGCTTTCTGCTAAACTTCTCAAATGATCTCAAGGGTCCTAGGTGGATAGATCGACAAGTCATGATCGGCTGTGTCAAATGTGATAGGTAGACATTTAAATGATTTAGACTTTTCTTGCTTGGTCAGGCTTTCTTGACTTGTCCACAATTTCTTACTCGCTTGATCGTTACTCGATAAACTCGAATACATGTCATGTAATTATCATGGATTCATGGGTACTCTCTGTGCAACTAACACTTTTGGAAGAGATATTGGTCTATGCTTCATTTCTGCAGGACACCTGCATTTCGCCATTTCGCGATAAATATCCATGTACATGTACATGAAAGGTAGATTGCTTGAAGCGTCCTACTTGTTGATTCGTTGGATTTCTTCTTTTTGGGTCAGTTCGACAATTTACCAAAGCCTGAAAAGAGTCAAATACCAGACGGAGAATCCCCTCTTCCCACAAAAAAGTGGTACATTACCTTCCTATTGCACCATTGAACGGTAGAGCGTACCTTTTCTCTCTCTCTCGGGTAGCATTCGCCAACTTACGGATCCACAGTACCGATGTCTTTTTCTAATCGATATCTGCTTTGCCTGCTTATCCGCAGCATAATTCCTTTACTTTACCCCAGCCCGCATACAACATTGAGACCTCATGGAATAATTTACAACCCTCCCGAATCCCGATATGCACCTTACATACTGTACGATGTACAGAGTAGTTCTCTTCTGCCGTAATCCCGTGCTTACTTCTACATGGTCCAATTGAAAATGCTGGAATGGTTTTCTACAACGGTCAACGGCATGGTGATTTCGTGAAATTCTCTTCATTCGGCGGTGAATGGATACTCGTGATGACGAGATGTGATGGATTGAAATTACACTCAATTCAATCAATACTAGATTTTGACATCAGCTCCAAAGAGTACGAA
Source organism: Botryotinia calthae (assembly GCA_004379285.1). NCBI lineage: Eukaryota > Fungi > Ascomycota > Leotiomycetes > Helotiales > Sclerotiniaceae > Botryotinia > Botryotinia calthae. Next base: position 7,101 of record PHWZ01000054.1, read on the forward strand.
GCAGCATATCGTATAATGGTATAATCGTATACCTTGAGCGTATTGTAACAAATAGCGGTCAAGTAAGATTGGGCGGAAATCGATCACGACAGGGTGATGAGAATGCAGCCATTCAAAATACCTGAATTGTTTTTCAATAATGATAATGATTGTGATTTTCGTGAATGGGAATTGAAGAGTGGATTGATGACTGTGATTCGAAGATTTCATTCAATTAAGTGTGACCACTTGCATTAGCGAGAAAAGAGCGGCTTTACCCGTAGCCAACGGTTGACAGTTTCTGCTATCAGGTAGTCTGAAGGAAATTGTCTAAACTCTGGGCCAGTGCAACTAGATGATTTAGTGGTTCAAGCTTAATTCAAAGTAATACAGCACGAGATGATCAAGCATTTTACGGAATGTTTAGGGTTCTCAGTCAATTCATGGAAGCGAAGATGAAGGAAGGAATTGACGGAGGGAGCTATTGATGAAGGGGTGAAATATTTCGTGTAGATCAAAGGGAGAAAAAGTACACAATTGAGAAGCTAATCGGAAGAAATTGGACAGATTCGGCCGAAAACATAGTGAAGAGATATTCAAGCATTCCGACGAACCGATATGTAGATAAACCAAGTTAGGATAAAGATCGAGGTAACGACGCAGGTCTTTTCAATACTACATCCCACCCCGCAATATACTGCTTGTGCAAGGTACTATCATCTCTCTCTGCATGAGAAAGTCTTGACTGCATGTTATCTATTCCCCGTACGTTGCACACAGTAACTACCTTGAATAATGCAACAAACTGGCTGCTTGTCTCATCAGAAATTAGGATGACCCCCAAGTTCCCTAACTCTACAGGCTTCATATCACCCGATTATGGCCTCACTTCCCTAATCCTCATTGATCATCAGCGGTGAATCTCTTTGCGTGCGGAATCAGGTACACTTTTTTGACTCAAGCTTGATGGAGTGGGTGTGGAAAGTGTGGAAACAGCGGGTGGAGTGGAGGAAGTAGCCAAGGCCATGCAAATATTCAAATGCGAGATGGAAGGATCAGGACACGGATGCAACCTGAAGAGGTGACCCTTGAAATGACAATAACGGTAGGTAGGGGTGTTTTTTCTCCATCTCTGTCAAAAGATCAATGATGCAACTGTGCCAGACTCATACATACGATTTTCTTCGGCAGTATGACCAGGGAGGAGACTAGCTAGCCACAAAACCCAGTAGATCCTCGAAAGCTACCAGGTAGCTGTGAAATGTCACATAATGATCCAAGCTTCTCAGATTCATCTATTCATCACATCCAATACAATCCTTTTTCCATCACACCAAGATCCTATTAATGGTACAAATTAAGCGCTTATTGTCAATAATTATGTATCATTTCTCAACCTATCACTTGATCATCAGTTGGTCTTTTTGCTGTATCTCTATCGAATCTCGTCACATTCATCCTTAATTAGCAACATAATCCGTTCTCAATGTAGTGTTATTTTTGGACATTTCACATATGTTGGTCTTGCAGAAATTGTCACTAATTAATCGTCATTTTCAATAGTCTCTCGCATTCGTCTGTAGTACCCTTTTTTGCTCCCCGGACTTTTTTGGATCAGCGAGGCTTCTTCACCCCCACACCAAATTCACAATCTTCGAGCCATGTGGCTTAACTAACCGTCACCGTCCCCATATGAACAACAAACACCAAGCCTAGAAAGGCTGAGGCGATACGAAAATCATCAAAATGAGAACTTTGAGTTAAAGTCCTCTCATTTCTACAAATTACCCAAGGTACGCACGTTCTCCTCCGAACGTTTGTGTGCACATCCCTTTGCACTCGCAGCTTCTCCCCATTTTTGCGCCTTCTCCCCTATTCCCTAGCAATCTGGAATAGATGAAGAAGCTCGATTTCGGTTAGAGAAGGATAGCGAGGCAACAAAAAGTCTTCGCCCCCTATCATCCCAAGCAAGTCAATCTTAAAATAACATCACCATCTACAATATTTGTGAAATCAACAAGAGCGCAATTTCGTTTCTGCTGATAACCCACGAAGCTTGGGCCTGTACGAGGACAGTGGACAGCAATATCTTCACATTTTGACATATATCACTTGGCTCTAGAATCCTCACTAAACGAAACTGCATGTAGGATGATGTGATGTGCGTTGAGGATGCAACTGGGGTATTTGCCCGCGTCTCTTCACATCTTTCGTAAGCCGCTCAATTCAGTTATGGAGCAGGAATCAGAAGCTTCAAGTAGACAAAGGATTGTTGTGGCGGAAAGAGAAGCCTCGACAGGCATCGAGGGACTGGCATCAAAAGTGGACAGAGATCCGTTTCCGATATTAGCATCTGTTAGAATCTTCCAACAACGGTAGGTACGCTGACATTAATGAGGCTGATGTTGAAGATTCTTAGAACGTGGGATTACTTCCAACGACAGCGGGTAAGGAATTCCTCTCCACGATCCCAGTATTGTCCGAGAACGGTAGGCACGCTGACATTACTGAGGTTCACTGAGGTTTCTTAGAGTACCGTAATGCCAAAGGTGAGAGTGGGTAAAGGAGATTCCTTCAGACCACTATCGTCTGATATTGGCATGCAAGCTCACGTTCTCGTCCCTCGTGTTTTACTAGGTCTGGATGAGCTTAACGATCCATATCCTCTGTGTAAGAGTTTCATATATCGTAACATCAATATCATCATAGTGGCTGACAATATGTCTGCCTTATTCGAAAGTTTAATTATTTTTCCGAGACAAAAACAATTCCTTACAAGTTTGTCGTCGTCGTCATTTTCTGCTAAGAATGGTGGAGACAGTGCTCCAAAGCTAATATTCAGGAAATTAAACTTCCATCTTGACAGCTCGTAAGAACTTTACCCATTTCGAACACTGCACTAAAAGCGTTCCGCAATTCCAGGTTACCGTTTAGGAGAAATTCTAAGATATGGAGATTATTTATGGATATGCTAGATATGCACGAGCATGCTCAACTTCACATCTCCATATTAATTGATATGGAGAACAAAAGTAAAAAGTGCATAACGGATCTGATCTGAGTCCGCGATCTTCAATTAATGAAGCGGATATTACTTGGATAACCCAACTTATTTGTTTTCGCACGAGCGGACGGACCTGTGAGAGTACATGTATACTTAGTAGGTGCAGCACACTTGTGTACTTCGTATATGAATCATAACTTTGATATCCCGTTCCCATTGTCATATTCTCCAAAGAAAACTTCCCTCTGCATCACGAAAATTCTTGGTCCTTGATGTGCGATTCGACTTCGAATACTGCGCATCTACCCGAAAACCATCTAATTGTGGTCAGCTAGCCAGTAACGAATCAAATATACATCTTTCATGATTCTATTCGTTTTCTCAACTATTCGACTTTCACCATGGTGGAGCGTATTATATGTTGTACTGGACACCAAAACTTCCGTATGTAACCTTCGGTCCTTCTTGAAGTGACCTATCTGATTGAACACATTGTTTTGGAGACCCGCATGAAGAAACAGTCATGTGAGGATGGTGTGAGTGCTCTTTTCATCTGCAATTGGTTGTGGGAAAATATAGACTCACGTAGGTAGAGAAGCTATTGATGCATCATGCATCTGTGTTTATTCGGCTAGGATCTCGACATACACAGGCCAAATTTAACGTTTGATTTGCTAAGAGAAAGAAAAAAATTATCGATTTTTCTATTGCAGGTAAAAATCGATACTTCAAACTCCACAAATGTAACCTACATCATGTGTACTTTCAAAATTGTTTACATTATATCCACTTCTCTGCATATGGTCTTTTCTCTTGTACCTTACAATGCACCATTGTGCGCAGATGATGGAGACGGTGAGGCCTGAGACAGTTTGCTAACGGATCAATCAATCAATGTATGTCAATCAGTGACTTGCACGCGTGCCCGTGATACGTGTGGCTTGTGTCGAGGACGCTGAACAATTGATAGATACGAATGAGGGGCAAATTGAATCCTTCAAATCTGCGACAGCGATAGTCGAATCGAGTTGACTATGTGCGAAATCCGTTCTAAGATTACTTGTGATGAACAATCATGGCCGGCCAATCTGGGAGGAATGTCCAACAGGAGAACGATACCCGAGGACAAGGGCATCGTATAGACGTGACGAATCTTACAGCGCGGAAACAATTTATCCAACAAAGGGGAATCATCGGAAGGATTGATTCTGATTGTTATCTCTTCACTCCGGACCTGAATTGGTTTGGATAAACGCATGCGACGGGAAAGTACAGGCACGGCACAGCACAGCACAGCACAGTCCTGCTTTTCTCCTCTCTTGCTTGCATGTAATATCCATGTGCCGACGCTGATTATTTCTATATCGCATCACATATGGAAACTACTTGCAGAATTGAATAGCCGGCAGCGGCAGGACATCAGAATGCCCTCTTTTAAGAATCTTACATCGATAGTCTACTCTTCCTGACGTCGTGGCGGGCGCGGGCTCGGTATCGTACATGTTAGTAGTTGTGAAAGTAGTCGTAAACGTAGGTTCTTACTTTACGGTTCTCTCTCTACCTCCACAAGTAAACGGAATCATAGATGCCCGATAGGATCTTTCTAATCCGCATGTATACTTCCATCGTTATTCGGGGTTTCGGGAAGTGTGGGGAGGGAAGGATGGGAAGGAAGAAAGAAGGATTCGGTTTTCTCCAGTTTTCAAACAGCCTCCCCCATTGTCGATGTTGACGGTGATACGATTTTTTTTGAAGGCGATAACGTTAGCTATGGCGATAATCCTGAGAACTATTCCTTATCATCACGTACAACCAACACCATCCAACACTGCCGATAATCCGTACGTACACATTTCTTGCAGTTCCGTTGTTGATGTGAATGTTCATGCTTGTAATGTCTAGACCAGCGGTTCCAATTATTTTACAACATTTTTGAAGTATTCCAACAAGCTTCAACCTTGAAATTTCATTTTACTTAGAGTAGTTACCCCTTCATCAACGGACCGCACCGTGAAAGTCTAAACGAGACGGGAGAATTTTCCACTTAATATAGTTTACATTCGATATAGGTAGTTTTGATGCTCAATATATTGATAGTAGAAGGCAGTTTTGATGCTCAATATATATATATATTAATAATAGAAGGCATTCTCAATTGCTTATTGGCCTCATGGACGAAACCGATTTTCTTCTAGTCTCGGGACTAGATACTTAGATACACAAGCCGGTGCCCGATAGCCCGATGAAAAAGGCGGGATGATGTGAAAAAAATAAAAGGGTCTGGATTTACAGATTTTCTCTGGGCATTCTCGGTCAAATCATGAACAATCATACAGAGTAAGCAAATCATCCTTCAATGGACGAATCAAACGGTTCAATTGACGAATTATGTGCGTTAGCCAGGATAATTGAAGAAAGATGTGACTCGGCGCGTAGATGCAGAACTATCCAACCATTCAGAACCAATCATGGAATTTTCCTGCAGGATCCATCTGGCCAAGCTTGAATATTATTGGAACGACTTCTATTTTCCCACTTCATTTGTCCTGCGTGAGAGATGCGAGGATGTGCATGTTTACCCTAGCATAATCTCCTTATTGGGTCTAAGTTTCCTGCGATGTAGGGTCGCAAGGCTCGCAACCCGATCGTCTCAATGGCTCAAAGGGAAACAAACGAGGGCCTTGTGGCATTTTGAGGCATTATTTCTCAAGAATAGTCACAATCTTCATGCAGGATTGCTGAGCACAGTTCACATTATAGAAAATATGCCGGGACGTTATACTGCCCATTGGTGAGCTCTGATAGACTTGAGGCCCATGATATATCGTTTCGTTTCAAGAATGGCGATACATATACTGTCCTAGACGCCGTTGACTTTGATCCCGATTCCTCCTTCTGATCCTTTTGAAATTTTACGATTCTTTCATGTCAGATTGAATTTGGCTTTTGCTGCAAATTTGCTTTATCGTTATCTCGGTTCATAAGATTTCATCTGGTCTTGTTTCGGCTCATAGAAGATAACCCCGGCAACGGGAAAGCAAGCAGTCTTGCAAGTATTCTTGTACTGCCCGAGTTATCAATTGAAACCCCCGCGCTTGTACTAAGCAGTATGGTAAGTTGATGAGGCCATGCTAGTAATATGTTCACGTATATGGAAGTATCATACTAATCCTACGATGAATGTAGGCTACGACCCCCCTAACAGCCATCAACACTCGGCTGGATATGTACCAAAGAGGTTTCGTGAATCAACCCCGGGATACTCTTCTCGGTTTCAAAGAAACACAGCATCGTCCTGAGCGACCCTTATCGTCCGCAACTATATTCGATACTGACTTCGAGGATGATGTAAGCGATGGTGAGGAATTCGAAGACCACCAGGATACCCCACGATATGTAGAAGAGGCTCCATATGGTTCGGATTTCGAGGAAGACTTGGACTACCCACGTCTGAGTTATAGATCAGTATGTACAATGTTTCATTCTCCTTATCGCTCGTACTGACATGTCACTATTCAGGGAGGTCGAGCGAGTGAAACTACATTATCCTCCTACGAAGAAGTATTCACACCCACCTCGGCCAACAATGAATTCCAATCCTTCAATTTCGACTTGGGCCCGAAAAAGCCGGTCGAGGGACCTCGGGGACCACATTTGATCCGCAGCTCTGTTTCCTCGTCGCTGGATATCCCGGATCAATATGTTTTGGAAATGTCACCAATAAGCCCACAGCCATCGATACTCACACCGCAACACCAAGTCACCCCGCCTACACCAATCTCACCAGATAGTCCTACGAGGCGCCAAAGATTGTCTCTATTGACCGAAAATATCGCGGATCTGAACCTGAACGATATCACTCACTGGACGCCCCGCCAGGTCGCAAGATGGATGCACGATGCAGGCTTCGAATGGTCAATTGTTGAAAAATTCGAAGAAAATGACATTTCTGGTGCGATTCTGACCACTCTTAAATTCGAGGATCTCCGAGAACTGGGTATCTCATCATTTGGACAACGAACAAAAATTTGAAACGAGATTCACATCTTGCGAGGAAGTGCTCCAAGTACACCTAAGCCAATTACCCCCATCGAAGAAACTTCTCCAGCTACCGAATTCCGTTTGAGAAGAGATATATCGGAAAGAGGGAGACAAGAGAATTATTCCAATGATCAAGAGCGAGGTCAATCTCGAAGGCGCAAGGCTTCAAGAAGAGCACGTAAACACGAGACTGTTTTGCCTTTAGAATCTATTTCAATTGTGGGTATCGAACAACTTATGCCGAAACCACACAAATGCTCAAAGGGAGAGAATTGTTCGAAGTGGAGGAAACAACAACGGTTGATCGCTGCTTTCAATAAGGATCATCCGATCAGTCCCGAAGGTACGTTTTCGATTTGCGACAGAATATTTGAGTTTAGTACTAATAGTTGGAATAGAAGGTGGCTCGCTACTTATTGCTGGAGATCCAGGAAATGCTCTTACAGCTCGTCCAATCTCAGATGCAGTGCCTTCGGTTGTTGCATCTTCAGATGTTCTTGGTCCTGGCTCCACTCCTGCCCTCCGTTATCTGGAAGAGGAGAATCTTAGAAATGTTGGATTACGTGATCCTCAAGATAATGTGAAGCAATTCATCAGATTCCAGCATCTCGCACCCAACCATTCATCCGAGCAACCTCCAACCCCTCCATATGAAATGTTTCCACCACTAAAAGGACCTATTGCAGGTCTCAGGGGCTTGCCTAAACTTTCTATTCCTCCACCTCGTCCTGAACAACCCATCAGATCCCAGAGTGCCAATGGATATGGTCCTTGCAGTGCAACTGCCGTTCCAAACAGCGCAGTCGCATTTTCACCTTATCACATGGACCGCGCAGAGGCTCTCTCTCCAGAGCTCCGCAACGAAACCCGCTCTCCTTCGGTCTATCGATTTGGTACCCCTTTTTCCGAGATGGACGTGCCTGTTACCGCGGTACCCATGAGTCCTGTCGCAAGAGAAGCTTCTCAGTCCGTTCCACCTAATATGACCTACCGCCCAATCACCAACACAGCTACCAACGGCTCGATGGCCAACTCCCTTCAGCGCAGTCTTTCTCGTATCTCCAATCGTCGTCCCTCACTTCTTCCCCGAGTTGATGAATATCGAGCCACTCAACCAACCCAGCCTACCCAGCCAGCCCAAGTCCAGATTCTTCCCAATGAACCAGCCCAAACGTTTCCAGAAGGTTCAAACACTACCAGTGATTCCACACACCCATCGGGTATCGCAACCTCTATCCGCGCCTACTCTACAACCGATCCATGGGCTCAGTTCGGCGGCCCAAACCCCAATCCAGCTCACAGCACCACATCGATACCCCTCCCACCCCATTCCTCCTCCACATCTTCTTCCAACACCTCTTCCCCAGAGAAAGAAACACCTTCCTATGCTGGCTGGATGAAAAAGCGACGCACCAAGATGCTTCGTCACGAATGGCACGAACACCACTTTACACTCCGCGGCACCACCCTCGCCATGCACAAAGATGCTCGCGCGCTGGATGTTCTAGAATACATCGATGTTGACGATTACGCCATCGCGTGTTCATCTCTAGCCTCCTCTTCTAAACTCAACGCGGCGTTCAAACGAGTTAATATTGCGATGGGACGCGGTAATGATCGAGATAAGAAAGTTGACGTTTTTGCTTTCCAACTAATCCCGCAGGCGATTGAAAAGGGTGTGAGGTTGAGGAAGAGAGATAGCTTAATGCCGAGTGGCATGGCGAATGCAGCAGCGAATAATAAAACTCATTATTTTGCGGTGAGGAGTAGAGATGAGAGGATTGATTGGATGAGAGAGTTGATGTTGGCGAAGGCGTTGAAACAGAAGAATGAGGGGTATGAGGTTAATGTTAATGGAAATACGATTTAGAGCGTGGTGGATTATGACTTGATGACTTGTTTGATGAATGGGTGGATGGATGGATGGATAGATGGGCGGGGTTTGATACCACATTTTGATTTGATGATGACCTTTTTATGAATACCTTCTGTGAATAGTGGAGTTTGGGCGAGATTTCCTTTATTGTATGGAGACTTATTCTTCTTCAATCTTTCTTGCTTTTCTCCTTTCTTTCTTTTCGTTTAGATTGGCCAAATATCTCATTTTTCGTGTCTTCCTTCTCTCTTCTCTCAACGAAGACTCCGAGAGCGATCTCCTTTCTGGAAGGCGGCATTGATATGGAGTTTCTTTTCCCTTTTTAGATTGAAAACATTATCTCTCATTTCTTTTCTTTCCCTTCTTTCAGTACAATTTTGAGCAGCAAGCAATTTGGTGTTGGCGAGACGGGGGATCGGAAAAGTCAATGAATGGTAAACAGAAAGACGGATGGAAGGATGTACGGAAAAGAATTAAATAATTGTTGAGAGAAACATGAATTTGGATATTCATTTCGTTTATATAATGACGGAGGTATTTTGTTTTTAAATAGTTGGTTAGCTGGTTAGTTGTTAGTTGTTGGTTGTTGGTTGTATTTAGGATATTGAATGATAGGTGGTTGTACATGATTTTTTTTCTTCCTGGATAGATCTTTGCTGTGCTTGTTTTTGGTGTGATCATCGTGTGCGGATTTCAAGTATGAGAGGTAGGTAATTGATAATGTAGGATTTTGCTTTAAATTGTGTGATTGTCCCGGGTGTTAAGTGGCATTCGCAACTGTGAGGATGGCGAAGAGGTGGGAGGAGATTGGTCGAGTGGATGATTGAATCCGAGAATCAAATGTTGGATGTTGGATACGTAAGTGCTCGATGGGTTCGTGTACCAACTGCTGGAAGGTGAGAATGAAATTGTATTTCCTTGATATGTTTCTTGGACCTGTATTTTCAACTGCTCTTCTCTCAGTTATAGATTCAACAGTTCTGATTTCTTGCTTCTTGTATATATCAACTATGTCTGATATCTAAACTAAAAAATAAGACGAAATGAATCCGAGTTTTGTAGGTTAATTTCTCAAGATTTCCCCGTCGACGAATGCTCATTACATATCATCTCATAACAAAATACCAAAAACACAATTTCTTACCTTGAGATTCTCTCTAAAAACCTCCATTTCATACGTCGTTGGGTAACCGGGAGGAAACTCATAATAAGGCATATCGAGAATGCCATGAAGTCTCAGTCTAGCGTACTCTACCAAATAGCACCTTACTATTGGCATTTCATATGAAAACATACATAACATTCATAACTAATCGCCTGCTAAATTATAATCACAATTCCCTTGCTAATACACAAAACAAGATACAATAAGCCACCCAAATTCTCAACTTTAATCAAGGCTTCCACTTAAATCCCGGATGTTTCCAATCCAAATCCTGAATTTGTTTTTGACTCAATCCATCCAACTCCGCATCCACATCTCTCGCTTCCCTCTTCTTGTTATCCATCTTCATCCAGAAGAGTAATGCAATCGACAAAATCAATATCGTCGTTCCTGTCGCGAGATTGAGTCCGTTTCCAATATGGTAATTAGGTGCATCAGTGGGCAGGAATGACCACGTGGAGATGAGACCTCCGATGTTACCCATCATGACAGTGGTACCGATTGCGCTGGAGCGTGCAGTATCGGAGACTACGTTGGCAGCTACTTGAGCATTGCAGAGTGCGCCGAAAGAGAAAGCTCCACTGGCAATGAGAAAAGTGGCTCCGTAGCGGGCTTGGGCATCGGTGGTGGCGAGAAACATGATGTAGCCGCACATCATCAAGGGGGCGCTTGCGATCAAAAAGATGTTGCGTCGATCGAAGCGCCAGCTGAGGAATGGGAAAAGAACTGTGAAGAATGCACCGACAATATAAGGCGGAACAGTGTGTAGTTGTTGAGAGACCACGGTGGCGTTGGGGTAAATAGTCCTCAAGATTGTGGGGGCAAAGAAAGCAAGACCTTGGACGGTGATGTTGTTGAGGAGGAAAATCAAGGATGTAGCGATGGTTACTGGACTGAAGATACCACGAAGGATTTTTTTAGTGTCGAATGCATCCAAGACTTCGGTAGCTCCAACTCTCTCAGATTTAACACGAGCGATCGCGAGGTCTTTCTCTTCCTGCGTGAGCCATTTCGCGGTGGCAGGACGATCGGTCAGGGTGATGAAGGCAATGAGCGAGAGACAACAGGTAATGATACCTTCAATGGCGAAAATCATTCGCCAAGTGTGAAGTGAGCCGAAGCCTGGAAGTTTCAGGATCCCCGAGGCGAGCAAACCTCCAAATGCACCAGCCAATGGAGCCATGACAATGTACAGTGATAGACGGAAAGCCAATTCAGATCGTCGATACCAACGAGAAAGATAGTATGCGATACCCGGTAGCATACCTGCCTCAAAGATACCTAAAAGGAAACGAACGCCTGAAATCGCGTGAATGTTATGCACGAATGCGGTGGCAATCGAGCAAATTCCAAACGCCAACGAAGTTCCTGGGATGAACCATCCTGGGCCTATCCATTTGCAAGCCATATTCGCGGGGATTTCGAAGAGGATATATGAAATATAGAAGATAGATAAGACTTTGTTATAGTCGTATCCCTTCATACCCAAATCCTTCTCGAGTCCTGCTAATTTGGCATTGCCTGAAACATCGATGTTAGTATCGTCAGATGTGAACAGAGAAGTGTTCTAACTCACCAATATTTGCTCGATCAATAAAACAAAATAGATATAACAATGCCACGGTGGGAACAATCATCAAATCAATCTTTAATCTCAATTTTCTTTCCGCAGCGGGGTCGAATGTAACAAGTGACTGGCCATGCCTATAATCAGAATAAGCAACGATTCTATACGGCGAGGAATATTCCAGACTACTAACCTATCAGTCGCTTCGTTGCCTCTCTCTGCAATTGCTTGAGCGCCCTTATTTAGATGCTCCACATGCTCTTCATGAAAAACACCAGGTTTCTCATCTCTCGACTCCACGCCAATCGTTCTCTCCTCGGCATTAATATTTTGAGGTCCCATAATGCAAAACGGGGCAATGGTATTCTATATCAAAATCAAAGGAAAAATGATCTAAGTCCAGAGTAACCGATAAGAAAAAAATTATTCCCCCCTTTCGACGGGGAATATGGAATGCTTTATATCTCCGGTTTCCACCTCCCCCATTTTCAAACAAGATCTAGAATTGAAATAATCTGGGGAAGCGAAAACGCGGGGTTTGCCTTGCGCTAAACCTGACACTCCACACTCGTCCACCTTCACACGTCGCTACCCCACAAACTAAACATCGCAGGCTGAGCTCTGAAGCGAGTAGAATTCACGTTTCTAATCGTGTGGGCGCTACTTAGTACTCTCTTGGCTAGTGAGAGTCTGCCAGTCAATACAAAAGCGGGAGGTCGACATGACTTAGTTGGGTGCGTGTAAGGAGATTGGTACCGAACGTGAGCATTTTATTTATCGACAAATTGAGTTTGGGAAAGACACTTGCCAAGCATGTCGGGGGTTGATTAGATTAGTGTTGATCATGGTCGGGGGTTGTAGGGGAGATAAGAGAGCAAAGACACATGAGGGGTTGTCGTGGCCAAGCATACACACACCTGCATGCACAGCCAAACGCGGACGAAATTCATGCCGCGTGTGCTTTTACGGCAGATTGTGGGGATGAGGAACTTGGCCTTTTCGTGGGGATGAAATAGTATCCTTAACTGACGGAATGCTTTACTCCCATTTTATCCGGGACCTTCAAGTATATATGAATTTGGGTTAGTAACCTTGATTAAAGTTCGGTTCTCTGTTCGGCGAATGCTGACAGGTTATAGCTGAACTTTAAGCCCTTGTGAGCGGAAGTATGAGAAATAAGGACATGATGAGATATTCGCATCCTTTTGCGAAGTATTTTTTTGAGAAAGGGTCTGTGTTTGTTTTGTTATAATTTCATAATCGACGCAAATCCACTACTTGTGAAATGGTTGTCTACTGCTGGAAGGAAGGAAGATAAGAGAGTGTAGAATTGATTAGTCAATATGTATGATAAAGCTATAGACTTGAACAACAATATTATTAGAGTTATTTGGATTTCCCAATCCCTCTACGTACACCTCTGTAAGGTCTCTGAATTTGTTCCCAAGTGCAGATTTGAAAGCGTTTGACATTCAAAAAGCCGTAGACTCTTAAAGATGAGTAGAGCCACGAAGAGAATTGATGTACCAAAAGAGATACAATAACCCGCCATTCTCAGACTGCTATCCGGACCAGTGGAAAACCTGCTTCCCATACATTGTTTGTCTCTCGCTCGATGCGTGATTTTGCGTTCCTCAAATATGATTGACTCCATTTCTCGAACTCCATGCTGCCATAATATGCAATATTCGCAAATCATAAACTATAACCACCTCATATTGCAATACCACTCTCCCACCAATGCTCCCCAGTATACCATCCAAGCCCTACATGCTCCCAACACCACCACCCGTGATCTTTACCAGCAAATCCCAACCCTCTGAGTAATGAAATGGGAATGGGTTCATATAGCCAAATTCCGCCCCGTGCAAAGTCATCCGCTATCAACCATCCAGTCAGTAGACCCCATGATAATGCATAGACTACATTCGTTGCTTGTCTCACTGGTCTCGGGGTATTCTTGATATATTGAGACAAGACGACACAAGAGCCAGTTTGCAGAATTATTCCGACAGCTTGTAGCATGAAAAATTTAGGTGGACTCCATGGTCTTGTATCAGGAATTTGAGATATACTACCGCCAGCATGCAATAATCCAGATATACCAAAGACAAAGAACGAAGCGATGAGCTTTGTGGTTGAGGACTTGGCATCTAAATATCCATTTGTGATCAAATAATTTGTTGGTGAGGAGAATATGAGACGGAATATTTGATGCCAAGCACCTCCCCACAGCCCGGCAAGACCTTTATTTGCAATGACTGAAAAAGAACCCCATGTGGTAGGGTAGTACCATGCTTCACCCCTGAGACCCATGAATGAGGATGGGCCGAGAAGTAAACACCCTATAAGAGGGGCCAAAAGAAAAACCATGTCTAAGGAAATGAGTACCCCAGCCATTGATAAAAGCTCACGATATAAAGAGCGTATGATTGGAGACATTACTGCAACATGTGTAGGCATAGCATAATTGTTGGGACCAAGCCAAAAATATGCATCATTCATCATAATGGTTTTGACAACGTCAAGTAAGCAATACCCAATAATGAAACGGGGAACTTGAACCCTGAAGACTTCACTTCTTGTGTTAAAGCGCTTGATCCCTGTTCTAGATATATCATGTCTTGATGCTTCATCTGCAGGTTCTCCTAGCTTGTTGTAGACGAATGGGGGAGACTTTGGTATATTGGGAATTGCCCAGTTCCAACCAGGTCCACGGAAATTGATGATCAAGTCGGATATCCAGTCCAATCTCTCCCAAATTTTATCTGGGTACGACTGCCAATGGTACTTAAATTACGTTCTCTCATTTGCGACCGGCTGGCCATGAAGCGGCCCTACATCTTTGCCATTTGGTGCCTTTGAGCCAGAAGAAAGTTTTACTTCTTCTCCATTTACTCTAATGCGCTGTCTTACATCTGAGTTTTTGCCCTCTCCATATGCTGTAGTTTTCCGCTTGCTATCCGCTGTGATGATTTTGTCTTGCTGAATCTTCCTTCTCTCAATCCTCTTAGCATCAAACTGTGGCCGCATAAACAACAACCAGGTCAAACATGTGACAATTCCATAAACACTAATCAAGCCTGCCACGAAACTGATTGCCATGTTTGTGCTGCTCGTGTGCCATAGTGTTGTAAGCTGAAACCATGTTACAGTAGCCAATACAATCCAACGCGCCTTGTATAATATTGGACGATTCGTATGCCGCACACAGAGATACATTACCAGCAGTATAAAACCATAGAGATTGTATGGTACCACCATAGGCCGCAATGTCCCTTCCAATACGCGATTTTCGAAGATTCGACGATAGGTGCCTACGACATCTTGAGGACTTGGAGGATCGGCGGGGTTTGCAGTGAAAAAGCTCGCCATTCCTTCTTGCCTGGTGGCAGCATACAGACCAAGCAGGAGAGGAATGGAGGGATGGAGGGATGGAGAGATGGAGAGATGGAGAGATGAAGAGAGAGAGAGAAAGTGTCAAAATGGTAGCTTTGACTACACTTGAGAATACCTTGTTGCGTTTAGAAATTCTTTAGAAACGCGATTCAGCTGCGTGGTGGCGCAAGACGATTTGTGCGCCGTGTGACACTCTTCCCAAAACAAATGATAAAAACAACAAATACCTGAGGCCGAACCTTTGATAATTGTGAGTTGTGAGTCGATGAGTTGCATTTAATTAGTTGAAAATTGTATTTTCATGTATTTTCCCGTGTTGATGTCGATGAGGTCACTACGAGATAGCATGATCCAGGCCGAAGAGAAATTGTGGAACTGCCTTACCCTGTGCAAAATGTCAAAGTTGCACGAGAATCTCATATTGATCTCTGGACAGATTGAAACATGGCTGACCGCAACACTGTCTTGTTGTTAGCTCAACTGTCAACTGTCAACCGTGAAGTGACTATGGCATAAGTAAGACCTCGTATCTGACAGGTTACTTTATTCAGCCACTGTACCTAGATCATTGGTATCTGCAATGATTTGTGTTCATCAACAACTTGCATTGAAGAAAGAGCTTTAATAAGACTTCAACAAGACTTCAAGACTCAAGACTCAAGACTCAAAACTCAAGACTCAAGACTCAAGTTCAATTGAGAAGTTGAAGCGAGACCTGTCTTGGGTATTTACTCTGTTGTAGTACACTTTGAGATGACATGACGTGTTGCTCAAGATTGCCCTCATCACGTGACCCGCAATCGTTGATCCGCCAACGCAGGACCCGTGAAAATGTTTATCAATAATTATCCTTGCATTAGCTTGAAATCCTTACCTTACTTCACTTCCTGAATGAAATCAACATTCACTCTCACCAATTTTTAAGACTTACATTTATTTTAAACCGCGTCAAATGTAACTCTATCTAGAGATTAATCCCAATTTTTTACTAACCTCGACAAGCCGATTAATTTACAATCATGGATCCATCACCGCCCAAACGTGTTACCCGCGCAAGAGCAGCCGCAAAATCAACGAAAGACACTGGAGTCAAATCTTCCCAAGTCGCACCTGCCGCATCGAAACCAGATAAAGTTACTCGAGTTGCAACAAGTGCGAAGAGAAAGACTAGAGCAGATGAGGAAGAAGAAGAACAAAACGACGAGTTAGCAGAAGAGACTAAACCAGAACCAAAAGCCACTCGCGGACGACCGAGGAAAGCCAATGTACAATTGGAAGCGGAGGTAGAGGAAACCATGGCTCCTGTAAAAGCAACTCGAGGTCGACCCAAGAAATCTACAATCGAAGCGCCAGCCCCTCCGCCCGCCAAACCTACAAGGGGTCGACCAAAGAAAGATGCGCCTGCATCTCAGGCGGAACCGGAATCAATTGTGGTTGAGGAACCTGCAAAGAAAACAACCCGCACACGTGCTCCTTCTGCTACGATTTCACGCGCGATGGGACCGAAGAAGAGGGTCAAGTTTGAGGAACCAGACAAGGAGAATGTTTTACCAACCTCACGAGCAAAGCCCAAGGCTGTAGAAACAGTCTCAGGGCTGCGAGCAAAACCGGTTCGAAAGCCTGCATCATCTGCAACAGCTTCAACTCGTGCAACTCGTGCTAGAGCCAAGCCTGGCCAGGACGAGAAGGTAGAGAAACCATTACCGTTAAGCCCGAAGAAAGCGACACAAGTTAATGCGAAAAAGGAACAGTCGTCAGACGATGAATTATCAACAACAGTAAAGACCCCAATGAAATCATTGATGAAGAGTCCTGTCAAACCACCTGGAAGTATCTTTGATACTGCGAAAAAGATTGATTTCTCGACATCTCTTGCAGCACAAAAACCTATAGAAGGAGCCAAACTGGATTTCCACGCATCTAGTATGATAAGCCCAGCTCGTCGACCCCCACAAACTGCAGAGAAGAAATTGGATATACCTACATCATTTGCTGATAAGCCTTTAATGGAACCTACCCAGATTTTCAGTGCATCAACAATGGCAAGTCCTGCTCGACGCCCACCACAATCATCACCTTTCAAAGAGACATTGAAATCAAATGCCCAAAGATTTGAATTTGGAAATAGCATGCGATCGCCTTTCAAACCCAATTTGTTTGCACCAGAACCTTCAATGACCGCATCTTCTTTCAAAGCATCCCTTCTTCAATCGCCAGCTCGCAGACCAAAATCACCTACCAAAGTTGATGAAGCTGGCTCACCAATCAGAACCAATCAGAGTGCTTCAATATTCGATGCCACTCCAAAAGCCAGCACCTTTAAGATTTCAAAATTTGAAACCCCGAGAACTCTCATGAAGAGCGCAATCCGTCCTGGTCCGATGTTTCCTCCAATTCCTTCAAGCGCCATCAAAAACAATGTTATTAATGGCAGTCCAATCTCGAAGGAAACAAACTCTTTGCCAACTCCTGTCCTAGAATTCTCTGGTCGACTCTCATCGATTATGCCACGCTCTGCTGATCCAGCTTTGTCACCTGCGGTTGAGCTTCCACCTCAAATGGATGAACCTGTAGAACTTGTCGTGGATGATGCTCAAGAACAATTTGATGACCCAATGGCCACTGAAGATACAAATGAAGCAGTCGATACTATCGAAGCTCAGAGCACCACACCGCCATGCTCGCCCCCTCGTAAGAACACAGGCAGTGCGTTTGAGCTCCGCGAAGAACCGATCGATGACAACTCAGATTCAGAAGATGAGCTTGCTCCTGCAGCTAAGAAACAATCATTTGCCCCGCTTGCCAAATTTCAGATTTCCACTAATGACTTCGCTTCTTCTCCACAAACACCAGTCCGGCTTGGTAACATCAACAAGACTCCTAAAATGACTACAATCAAATCAGCGATGCGATCTTCAGTTAGATTCAATCAGGAAAAGATTGGTTTCACTCCTTTAGCAAAACAATTGAGTACCTGGATGGCAGCAAGCCCTGAAAAATTTGCTGAAATCGATGATGAAAACGTTGACCCTGCCTCACCCACACGAAAGGTATCATCGAACGAAGTATTTGCCGATTTGGATAAGGCTGCAGCATCTCCAGCTGTTGCTTCCCCAGCTAAGAGTAGCTACTTCGAAGACGAGATGAGGATTCGAGACGAACTCAACATGGCAGAAAATGAATCTATTCCACTTGATGGTCTTGAAGCTGAGACAAGTGAGCCAGAATTTGAGGATATTGAACTGCTCGAGGAAGATCTCGACCTCGCAGAAGAAGCTGATGAGTTGTCGATGTTGGATCCTGAAGCATTCGAGGCAGGTGATGATGAAGAAAATGAAATTGCAGAGGAGCACGAAGAAAGTGACGAAGATGAAGAACATGAAACGACCATCGTGGCCGATCTTGAAGAGTCTATACCCGAGCGAGAGCCTAGCCCCTCCGAAGCCAGCCAAGAATATGGGGATGAAAATGAAATGCCAATCGATCCCGCACTTTTAGCTCCTGCGCCTCAATCACCAATCACATCGACCGCACCAGCCGCTTCAGCCTTCACGACCCCCAAGCGCGTTTTGACCGAGAGAACATTCCATACCGTCGCAAAAGTGCCGCTCAAAGATGCTCATGAAACTCCAATGCGGCCATCGCAAGCGAAGAGAAGCGCTAGTAGCTCGAAACTCCCAGCTGTACGCCCATCCAGTTCGTTGTCTCGTAACAATACCGTGATCTCATACTCACCATCCAAGAGTACACCTGAATCTCAAGAAGGGCAGGAATCCACGGAGAGTGAAGATAGCCAACAATTTTCTACCCCTGTCAAGTCAGAGACTGTTAGTTGGTCCACAATCGCCACACCAGCTCGTACACCACGTCCTGACCTCAACACTGCACTTTTGAAGGGAGCTGTAGTCTTTGTTGATGTACATACCACTGAAGGCGCTGATGCTAGTGGTCTGTTCACTGAATTGCTTACACAGATGGGCGCCAAATGTGTTAAGACATGGTCATGGAATCCAAACAGTGATGACAAAAGCAAAATTGGAATCACTCATATTGTTTTTAAAGATGGTGGAAAGAGGACACTCGAGAAAGCTAGACAAACTGGAGGAGTAGTTTCTTGTGTTGGTGTTGGCTGGGTTTTAGAGTGAGTTTATTTTTATTTTCAAGGCACACTTATTTTATACTACTTTACTAACAAAGTCAATAGCTGCGAACGTGAAAACCAATGGCTCGATGAAGCTTCTTATGCAGTTGATACAGCCATGGTCCCTCGAGGGGGTGCACGTCGTCGTAAGAGCATGGAACCTCGTGCACTTGCTAATCTCAACGGCACCCTCGTTCCATCAACTGTACCTGCAAAATCCACATGTTCAACCTTGACTTATCCAGATACAACACCACTTACCCTCAAATCTAAGAGAAGAGAATCGACACAGTGGCAGAAATCACCTATTTCCAATGAAGAAGGCGAAGTTGATGAATTGGGTGATGACAATTGGATGTTGAGCCCTGTTCCCGCCACACCCGCCCCGGAAACAATCAGTGCATATGCGGAAGAAGGATTGTGGGGTGCTGAAACTCCAGGCGCCCAAACACCTTATTATTTCAAGAAGGATAAATTGGTACAGATGACAGCTCCAGGTGGAAATAAGAAGTTTGTGAATTTTGACGAGGATGAGAGCAGTGGAAGTGGAAACTCAGGAGACGGCATGGGTTTCCTGAGAAAGGAAAAAGATCAGAGTATCATGATGAGATTAATGGCTGCTAGGAGGAAGAGTTTGCAGTGGGCACCGAAGGTAGGAAGTCCACTTGCCAAAAGATTTGATGGTGGATTGTGAGGTCAGATTTAAATGATTTATGAATACGAATGGGAGTTTAGGTTGGGGAACACAATTTTGTTTGTAATTGTATGCATTGGTCGAGGAACATGCTTTACTGCTTGAACATACTCCTCATCATTGGCTAGCTGTTGTTTCGACAATCAAGTGAACATTGATGTTAGCTTGAGGAAGATCAAATAGGATGGAGTGTTGCTGCTTTGGGGGGTCACAATAGACTAGCTTGATGCGATCAGATTGCAGGGTATAAATGAATGAACGATGACGATTTTAGCAATATAGATTTGTTTACTATGGAATTTTCATTGACGATCGCGATCGTATTAGAAGCCCTTCTGGCTAAAACCTAGCTCTCTTATAATCATCGAGGTATCATAAGCCTCAAATTTGTTTTATCTCTGATTTAAAAAAAGAAATGAATCTTCAATAAAATTCAAGTATCGCTCAAGGGACTTTACCTTAACTCAACCAGCTTCAAAGCTTCCACTCTGTACTTACTCAATCAAGTGAATCAATCATGCTCTGCATCGATTTTATGCAAAAAAAAAAAAGAGTAAAAAAAGCAATCCAGAACCCAATGGCTATTGGTGCTGCTTCCAACATGTTTACCAACAAATGGCGCTGTTGGTTCTCATATGCAATATAATCAGTGCTCATTTTAGACTTCCCTTCTCCCTCCCCCTTTCCATATCCGCTACAAAATTGCTATAACAGCGTAACACGCTCATCTCATCCCATTCCATTCCATTCCTTCTCAATCTAATACACCCACCTCCACCCCCCAAACCATGCACACCCTCCTCCTTGTCATCCTCCCCGCCCTAACCTGGACCCTCTACAACTCCTACCACCTCTACCACAACTACCAAACCGCGCTGCAAACCCACCTCCCCCTCATCATCCTCCCCTCCAGCCCCGATAATCCCCCCTGGGTCCTCTCCCAACACTTCATCCTCCCTCTCATCCGCATCATCTACGGCGAATGCGATATCACGCGCTATGGAAAACTGGGCTGGGAATACTACGTCAAGTATCGGGTGCATAGGGAGATGGGGGATGCGGTGAAGTTGGTGACGCCGGGGTTTAATTGGGTTTATGTATGTGATGCGGATGCGTTTGGGGAGATTTTTCGGAGGAGAGATGGGTTTCCTAGACCGGCGGAGATGTTGGGTGAGTTTTTCTTTTGGGGGGAGGGGGTGGAGGCTGTTGAGAAGGGGATGGAGATTTTGGATAGGGAGAGCGAAAAGGAGACTTTTGACTGATTTGAATTTGGGGGGTTGTAGCAATGTTGGATGTGTTTGGGCCTAATATTTCTACTGTGCGTATATCTGTATCATGGTAGTACTCACCATTCTTTATGAACAATCCACTAATATCCATCCAGGCCAGCGGAGCAGACTGGCAACGCCAACGCAAAGTCACCGGCGCGCAATTCAACGAACAAAACAGTAACACAGTATGGATCCAAGCATTAACCCAAGCGAACGAAGTACTAGAATACTGGAAATCGCTACCAACACCCATTCGTCGCACACATAAAGATACGAGAACGCTATCTCTCCATGTGCTATCGGGTGCTGGGTTCGGTAAGCCGTATTCTTTTACGAAGGCGGCGCAATCTCCTGAGGAGGGCCATATGTTTAATTATCGGGATTCGTTGGCTTTGATTTTGGAGAATGCTTTGATGATTTTAGTTTTTGGACCGAATTTGCTCGGTAGCAAATGGTTGCCAAAGAGGTTTAGTCGTTTGGGTCAAGCTTGTGTGGATTTTAGGGATCATATGGAGACCATGGTAAGAGAGGAGAAGGAAGTTATACATCAAGGAAAATCCGGGAGTCGAAATCTCATTAATTCGCTAATCATGGCATCTGATGAAATGATTGAGTTGACTGGCGATAAGGGCATGCATGGCAGAGGATTAACACAAGATGAAGTTTATGGCAATATATTTGTGTATAACTTCGCCGGACATGATACCATGGCCATCACGATGAATTGGGTTTTGCATCTCCTTGCTGCCAATCCAGAAGTTCAGGAATGGGTCCGCGAGGAGATACATGCTGTGGTTATCAATGAAGATCCTCAATCGAAATATCAAGAGTATTATCCGAGATTAAATCGTTGTCTAGCGGTTTTGGTAAGTACAGCTTTCCACATACATTGATGGAGAGAAACTAAAAAATAATCCAGCTCGAAACTCTTCGGCTCTTGAACCCCCTAATCGGAATCGCTAAATCAACAGGTGCGGAACCGCAACCTCTTACACTCAATGGAAAAACCGTCGTCATCCCATCAAATACGCGCGTGATACCCAATATCAACGCAATGCACTCGCATCCGAAATATTGGGGTCCTGATGCACTTGTCTGGCGTCCCAATCGTTGGGTTCTGAGTCGAGATATGAATTCCAAAAATCAAATTCAGGAGGCAAATCTCCCTAATAAATCAATCAATCCCAAGTCAACACCAGAAGAAGAATTTCTCTTCTCGCCACAGAAAGGTACGTATGTTCCCTGGTCAGAAGGAGCACGCGAGTGTCCGGGGAAAAAATTCGGCCAGGTGGAATTTGTGGCGACGATGGTTTCGCTGTTTAGGAAACATCGGATTGAGGTGGTTCCTGAGAAGGGAGAGAGTATTGAAGAGGCAAGGAAAAGAGCAGAGAAGAGTGTGTGGGATAGTGAGATTGTTTTGTTGTTACAGATGAAGAACCCGGAATTGGTGGGTGTAAAGTGGGTAGAGGTTGAGTAGAGGTTGAGTAGAGGTTGAGTAGAGGTTGAGTAGAGGTTGAGTAGAGGTTGAGTAGATGGTTTAAAGGGTTTCGTAGTGTAATAAAATATGTATTAAGGAAATGTTTGAATCAACAATAGAGAATCGAAATACTTTGTTAGATAATGAATTTCTTGAACTGCTTGATGTTTGGTTGTAGAGTAAATGAAGCTACAGATTAGATAGCTGCAAGGTGCCGGCCAGCCTGCCTTAGTTCCCGGTGAGCCTTATCCGGTTCCGTTGCAAAAGTCTAGCCTTCCCGTCCGCAGCCTCGTCAAAATTTCTCTTTCATGAAAATAAAGTTTTAATCAATTGTTCTTCCACTCTTTCCAATTGAATCCGAAATCGATTCAATTTCAATGAGATAATGTTATAGTCCTTCAGAAATCACATCAACATCTAACCACCATGTTTGAAAACCTCTGCACTTTACCTCTCAGCTCCGAGCTCTTCACCCAAGCTCTACATCCCACCGAACCCATTCTCTCAGTTGGTCTTTCGTCGGGTCATGTACAATGTTTTCGATTACCGGCTGCTGAAGCTGCCGCTGAGGATGAAGATGGAGATACGAGTGTGTTGAGCACGGGGACTAGTACCATTGATACGGAATGGAGAACTAGGAGACACAAGGGAAGTTGTAGGACTTTGGGGTATAATCATGATGGTGAAGGTTTGTTTTCCGATTTCTTCTTGAGCTTTTGTTTGAAGTGGAATCTTATTTGGTATCTGCATATTAATTGAAATTCTACGATTCAATTGACACATACTAACGCCCAACCCCAGTTCTCTACTCCGCTGGCACCGATTCCCTTCTCAAAGCCGCCGCATCTTCCACCGGTCAAGTAACCTCCAAAATCCTCATCCCCAACACCAACACCGATAAACTCGATCCTCCCACTCTCCTCCACGCCCTCTCCCCCCAAACTCTCCTCCTAGCCACCGACTCCTGCGCTCTCCATCTCTACGATCTCCGCGACAATTCTTCTTTCAAATCTGGTAAACCGGCCCAGACACACTATCCACACGATGATTACATATCCAGCTTATCACCGCTCCCCCCTACAGAAATGAGCACGAGCGGGTTTAGCAAACAGTGGATCACGACGGGAGGAACTACATTGGCGGTTACGGATCTCAGGAGAGGAGTACTTGTCAAGAGTGAAGATCAGGAAGAGGAATTACTGAGTAGTGTTTTTGTGGGCGGATTACCGGCGAGGGGAAAATACGGGAGAGAAAAAGTCTGTGTAGGGAATGGAAATGGGGTTATTACGCTTTGGGAAAAGGGAGTTTGGGATGATCAGAGCGAGAGGATTATTGTTGATGGGGGTGGAAAGGCGGGGGGTGAGAGTCTGGATGCGATGATTGCGATGCCCGAGGAATTGGAGGGTGGGTATGGAGGAAAATGTGTGGTGGTTGGTTGTGGAGATGGCAGTGTGAGGATTGTGCGGGTGGGGGGAACGAAGGGGGTAGTGGAGGATATGAAACATGATGATATTGAGGCGGTTGTCGCGGTTGGATTTGATGTTGGAGGAAGACTTATCTCTGGGGGTGGAGATACGGTTAAAGTTTGGCAAGAAAAGGTTGAGGAAGAAGAAGAAGAAGAAGAGGAAGAAGAAGAACAAGAAGATATCGAAGATAATGACGATGTCATGGGCGGGAGTGGAAAGCACGCATTGGAAAGAGACAGTGATGATAGCGATGCCAGAGCAGATAGTAGTGATGAGGAAGATGGCGGTCGTAAGAAACGCAAGAAGAAGAAGAAGGGAAAGAAAAACCAGGTTGGAAATGGAATCTTGAAGTTCAAGGGCATGGAATAATTTGTTGTAGTTAGTTCAATAGAATGATACCCAATTTAATATGTATATGCGTTTTGTGACAAGAGCAGACGACATTCATCTTCAAAATTTGTATGCATGCATATATGTGAATGTATCATCTATCTATCTATCTATCGAACAAACTATTTCTTCTCTTCTCTTCTATTCCAATTTGCACATTCTCACATATATTGTTACTATTACATCTATCACACCCTATCATTTACCTCTCACCTCACCCCTCTCACCCCTCTCACAAAAGACCAACAAAAAATAAAAATAAATAGACTCACAGAAGCACTTCCCTTCCCTTCACTTTTATTTCGAATTCCCCTCCCCTCACCCCCCAAAAGGCTAATTATGTTTTTCGCATGGGCAATCAAATCAAATCAGATAAAGGAAAGGAAAGGAAAATTCTCCTTCTTGGCTTGCTTGATCGATCTCGCTTTCCAAAATGTAGATTCGAGATCGGTGGTGATGGTGATGGTGGTTGTGAATTTTTCTAAAATATACTAACTATAATATTATATCATGTTATGTTATATTATATTACTGTGTGTGTGATACATAACACACATTCATATTCAGCGAGTTTGATACGAGCGATCGATTGATTAAGAAAGAGTCAAGAAAGAGTGTGATAGCTAGCCAGCTAGCCATTGTGATTTATCCGCAGAAGAAGTAAAGAATACTGAGGTCAAATCAGATTGTGAGTTCTTGTATCTACCCTATTCTATTCTATTCTATTTCTGCTCCTTGTATTCGATATCATATCATGTCATGTCATGTCATATCATATCATACTCTATATAATATATATACACACTTGCCATCATCCCACAATGAATGCATTAATTACATTACATACGACCGTCTTTCCTAAGACGATATATCACCAATCCAGTCCCGATCCTCCAATTCTCCTTTCGATTTCTTTCCTTTCCTGTCCTTTCCTTTCGCTCCCACTACCCCCCATTCAAACCCATCCCATCACCAAGTAACAATAATATCCTTCGTAACACTCTCCCTGCCCACTCCAATCCTCTGCGAACAAAACATCTGCGCCCTCCTCTTCTCCACCACCACATTCAACCCCGCAATCTTCGCTCTTCGATCCGCAGGAATATGTCCCTTTTCATCTCGCCACGGTTCCTCGAGATCGCGAATCCATTTACAGATGAAGCCGCTGACATAACTATCCCATACCCCCTCTCGATATTCCTTACTCACAAACGACATTGCGATTGCTTGATCGCGCAATATCCTCACGCGACAATGCGTGCCGACTTCGAATAGCGACATTAGGATACCCAGATTCGTGTAGTAGGACGAGGTGCTGTAATAAGGATGCAAGTATGTACAATAAGTAATGATAGTTTGGAAATAGTGAGTCAGTTGATCGTATTGAATTTCATCGATGAAAAAAGTGCCGTGGAGACGAATGGAACTAGCGGCAGCGTGAGTTTTGAGGAGAGCCGCCGTGCGAAATTCTTGCGAGTGGTGAGGAGATGCCAGACACTCTCGAAGAATGGATTCAGAGGCCTTTTCCCAATGCATCAGATCGGCCAGATAGACATCGCGTTCTTGCAATATTTCGGGCGGGAAGTGTGCGGCAGCTACATAATCCATACAGGGATCCGCGGAATCATCTTCGATGACGGAATCAAATGGATTCAGAGATTCTTGAGACGTCGCTGTAGATTCATCCTCCCCATTCATCTTGCCAGATGAGTGTGTACAGCGTGATGCCGGAGGTGGAGATTGAGAGGATCGTGGCTCTAGCTGAGTCCATGGATTATTATTTTGGCGTAAATCTGCAGCTCCTTCCCAATCTTTGGGTGAGAATACTGTGGATTGTTCTTGAAAGTCAGCCTCCAAAAGTAGTTTCCTCGCTACATCGATGAAATGAAGATTCCTTCTCATGGTCATCTGTAAATATTCGTACGAATCCTTGATGTTCTGAAAGGTTGGAATATGGGCCCGGTGAAGATGATATCGATTGAGCTGTTCCTTGATGATAACGTGGTGAGCAGGTGGACGAATATCAAGGAAGTGCAAGACTTGTAAATCCAAGTCCGTGAAAGCTCTTCGAAGTTCAGGACCTATGACGTTCTCTTTTGCGAATTCGGTGCCGGCTGCTGATGCTTGATAGTAATCGTGAAGCATCATGATACCATTAGTTGCGTGTATAGAAGCGGAAGCTTGATGTCCTTGTAGGCTTTCGATACAGAAAACTAACATACACGCAATCAAAGCTGTTCTTGGACTCCGGCTCACGTTCCCATCAATTGCTTTCTGCATACCTCGTAGACTTTTTCCATACTCTCGCAAAGCGTATTCAAAGTGCTTTTTGGTATCTGATGATTCACCTCCATGCGTCATCTCTTTGCTATACTTGATGAATGCGCCGAGTGCTACTAAGCCATGTGCAATATATGGCTCGATTTCACACACCTGGGGAATGATCTCGGACCAAACACTCGTTTGAAGCGGGCCTGCTAATCCAGCCGCAACATTCTCACAAAAGTGTCTAAAATACCTACTCTCGAGCTCTTCTGTAAATCGAGGTCCAAGGTACAATTCAATGATGGATCCTTGTGCTATATCAGAGATCGCCCCTTTGGGTAAGATGGGCACAATTTGACGAGAATTGGGTTTGATCTTCTCCGGTTGTTTCGGATACCCACTACATAAAATTCCGAATTTAAAACAGCGAGAGCAGCCGGGCAATTTTTCGTCGCACTTGATTCTTCTGATTCTTTATACTTGTTAGGTATGATATAACGACTATGGGTGATAATATAATGAGGCTGGCACCTACTTGCAATTTTGACATCCCGTCTTCACCTTGGGTAATCTGGCACGAAACTTGATTTCCTTTTTCTGCAGCTTTGGGTTCTTAGATTTCTCTACCGCGCTCATTCGTCGTAAGGGTAAAACTTCACTACTTCGGATGGTAGCATGGTTCTCATCGTCGCTTCTAGGAAAGCGCACGTCTGGTTGTATATTTTTGTTGGTGGTGGTCATCCTCTCTGAACAGCAAAGTTGTCTAAGACACCAACAAGGTGAGAGCTACATGCGCAAGATTTTCGTGGCCTTTTGACGCACCAACGAAATTGCAGCAAACTGAGGAGAGTTGTGGGAGGAGGAAAGGGAGGAGATCCAAAGGGAAGAATGTTAGTTAAGCTAAAGGCGTCTAGGTTGAAGTAAGAAGGCACATCGACAACATATTGACCATAGCAATGCTGGCAAATTCTGCGGGGCTGCTAAAACTTGGAATCATCCCCTCCGTATTACTCTGCACAAGCATGTCAGGCACATTCCTCTAAAATAATGGACACAGATTGGTGAAGATCATGGGTGGAGCGATTACCTGTGTATTCGTAAGCTTACCTTGGGGGCGTTGAAGGCTTGGTTAATGATGATTTTGTCTATCCAGCTAGGGTTCAAGGCCACTCATCCCCGGAACCGAATCGAGACTTTCAATAAGGACAACAACATCAAAAACCGTTTGTTTGCAAGGAAAATGGTGCAACGCAATAAACCTTAATTGAATACTCTTACTGGCAGACTTGACTGGGAGACTGGGTTGCTTACTTCCTATTACTAAGCTATGGCTATGTATGTAGTATGTACCCAGTAGATACGCACAAGATACACACCCAAGACGGTACCAAGCCGGTAAAATCCTTCGAGCTTGTAAAAGGGGCAATATCCGATTGGTAAAGACGGCAATGAAGGGATTTGTGATTTCTGATTAAGTTATCCCTAGCACGATTATCCCGAGCATACCTAGGTAGTACTGCGTATAGGGATAATTACATTCCCGCAACCGCTCTTGAGCCGCTCCAGCAGCGCTTACAGTTAATTAGATTCCACAATTCTTCTCGTTTGGGAAGTTTGGAAGAATTCTTATTTCTGTCGACTTCTTACTCCTTTTGCTCTTACTTTCCGGCGCCTTGTTGGTTTTCCATATGTACCCACCAATTGCTACCCGAAAGTCCGAATAGAGTTTGCTGTTAGAGCTTGCTGTTAGAGCTTGCTGTTCGATATGGGGATGCTCGCGTGCTTCTTGTGCCTGCGATATAATCTATGTGACACTTCATGGGATCTGCCATTCAGCTCGTCCTCACATATTTCGATGGCAAACTGGATGGATATGTATGCGGTGAGCTCATCATTCCTTTCACCTCGCGGATTTGTTCCACCAACGTTCCATTTCATGTATGTCTGCATGCATGTGTGGATGGAAGCGTGGGTCGTTACAGTGAGGATATCCAATCTATCGGTATTCAACATCGAACAGTATTCGTGCAGCGCAGCACATTGCCAGAAGCTGCGTAACGCAACTCCGCCGCCAAGAAAAGCAGGTTAGTCCTCTTGTAGATTATCATGATGTGGTTCTGGCTGCACGAGTACCGTATCTTCAAAGTTCTAGACTTTCTTTCCGTTGGTTGATGCATGTTTTGTCTATCTTCATATTTATCCGAAACAACAAAATTCGAATAAACTTTCTCTCTGCTCTTCAATCAGCATAGAGAATCTTGAGAACAACTGATCTTCAGAAAGGTAAAATCCCCCGCACTTCTGAAATCGATGTTTTCGTTCTGGTCTACATGCTATTGTGTACCGATCCACATACAACATAACCAGATCTATCTGATAGAAGAGGGTCAGAGCTATACATTAGATTTGTAGCTCCTAGCTACGCTTCTTCAATGAAACAATAGCATCTATATTTTCAAATATTATTCAGCGATAGCAACAACAATAATAGACATCAAACCCATATTCTCGCGATTCATCATCACCAAAAAGGTTTCGAATAATTTCTTCTAGATTTTGGCTAACTTGTAAATTTCTCACAAGTGTGGAAATCCTCCAAGTAGTTCAATCATATTCATCATCATTCTTCCATCCAGAAAAGTACTACCACATCCAAGTAATCTAATGCTGTCTTTACTAATATTCTTGCCCAAAAATAATCCAGAAGCATATACAGTACAACACAATACACGATTCGTCAGTAAAAGCTATACTTACTCAAATCCAATCACTACCATATCATATCTCAGTCCCCAACCAACCACACTGGCATTATCACTCCTTACAATAATTGCACAGAGGATGAATCTGAAGGTATATATATATCAATATACCAGAAGAAACATCTATACTTCCTCCTCGTAGACGAATAAATATAACCCAAATCCCCCATTCTACGTCCTCCACACTTCTTCACACGAGAAGATTTGATATCCACACAAAGGCGTGAGTGCCTTTGACGCGTGCCGAGTCCGTACACCCACCACCTTTCTAGATGCGTAGAATGAAGCCAGACCGAATCTCACTCCAATCCATGCTCACTCCAATCCATGCTCACTCCAATCCATGCTCACTCTAATCCAATTCTCACTCCAATCCAATTCTCACTCCAATCCAATCCAATTCTCACTCCAACTCCAATCCATTCTCACTCCAATCCCCATTTCCCCACAAAGAAATCCCATAAAGAACCTAACCAACCAATCAATCAACCAAACTCAGCAAACCATACTCTCTCTCTCTCTCTCTCCCTCTCTCTCTCTCCAGCCCCTCACTCAACTTCGGAGTTTCAATTTCCGAGCGAGAGAGAGAGAGAGAGAAAATGAAAGGATGTGGCGACGACGGTGGGGTGGTAGCATTTGAGCTTTCCAGATTTCGAGACTTCGAGGCAAAGGATTAGAAGAAAGAAATGGAATGAAATGGATGAAATTAAGGGAAAGGAAAGGGAAAGAATCAAGAGAAAGAGAAAAGGAAAGGTGTTGACACAACAACATCCATCTGGTGTCTAAACACACACACACATACACTCACGTACATATAAACCAAACCCATAACAAATATATAACACACATTATTACATTTAAAATCTACAAACCATATATACACACCTACCTAGGTATGCATAGCATAATATCGGATCAAACTAGCGATCACATCATCGTGCTAGCTATCAATCAAGCATAACAAGTCTCCTTCCCTCCCCTTCCTCCTTTCACCTCTTTTGTTCATCTACACATCGCATCATCAGAAGTCATCCCCAGATCAATCTCTCCCCATTCCTCCCAATCCCTCCTAATAAGAATAATAACAACAAAATAGAAAGCCTCCATTTTCTCAAAACCAAATTACTATTTCCTTCCATGTGCAGCCAGCCAATGATGCTCCGAAATGCAAATAGAATATTGGCAAGAAGTAAATCTGGAGAGAGACTACTCTTGCCTTTCGTTGAAAAAAGAAATTACCACCAAAATATCATTGCGTTCTTTTCCACATATCCATTATGATGTGTCCCATTTGATTCTCCCCAAGTCCCAAACGCCATGATGTAAAAGTAAAGTGCCAGAAACAAAATAGGGTGTTTGATTTCATGTAGTCCGAAGAACGAGCCTCACCAGAACCGTCTATATGGGTATAGCTATTCTGGCCAATAATCGAACATTATCTATGAAACCATCCACCAGTTTGAAATAATCATTTGGTTCGCCATTTCTAGCTTTAGTAGCTTGATCAGTAACAGCTGCTGCTGAAAGTTCGATTTCAAGCTCGTGTTCTTTTTCTGTTCGAGATACGCCCTATTATTATTAGTGAATATCCTAGAGAGAGTAGGTGTACAAAAGACTTACATTTGATTCCAAGTTTTGTGTAACTTGAGTGAGGTCCACTTGATAATGCGATTGTCTGTAACTCAAACGATCCTTATTACGATCCGGTCTTTGAGCTCCATTACTTGAAGCAACAAGTTCTTCTACATTCCCATCATACTTCATTTCAAAGTTTATACTGATTCGACAATCGAGGGCTTGACTAGGGAAGTAGAGATCCAAATCTGCTACTCGAGCTTTGATAATCTTGGCCAGAGGTTCACCAGTCTTCTGATCATGTGTAACACGTACTTTAACAGAGTAACGTGGATTAAGTAAGGCCCGTAGAGCAGGAGGTAAAGTGCTATGCATTGCAGAAGGAAGCTCATAAAATTTATCCGTCTCACGTCGATGTAAGTAGTCAATCTTAACACGCCGTTTCGACTGACTATTATTAGCTGGCATGCATTCCTGGACTTTCTTATTTAAGAATTCGTTCAATCCTCTATGCTGGGCCTATACCAATGTTAGCGGGGCAATGATATCAGATTCGTGTAACGTACCTCTGTCATTGTACTTTTGAAGGCAACAAATTGATTATCCAAAAGTACTGTTTCCGATCGAACTGGCAGACTCAATCTCACGTTCGTCTCCTTACTGACAAGCTGCCCTAGCTTTGCTTCAATTTCAATTTCCACACCATGACTGACTAACTCTCCGGTATCTTCTCGGCTAACAACGTGCATGTAAAGAAAGTCTGCAACTAGTCTCGTCATCTCCGCAGGTGGTTTTGTGCCAGATATGCTCGGCTCCCATGGACCGAGAGGACCATCCCAATCATAATCATTTCCTGTTACAGGTCGAGGAACTGCTGGCGATGCCTGACGCATACCATTACTTTCTTGCTTGATTAATGTAGCTGGTAGACCCTGGGCGGATGGCTGAGGAGTGTGTTGTCTTCCGTTGATGTTCTTACGGCCTAGACCCTTTACTCCCTTGGCACTTCGGGCCCATATTGGTGGCTCAGTATAACGAATCTTCTTTCTGGGCAGTAGTTACTGAGGAGAGGGAGCAGCAGTAGAGCTAGATCGATGATCGCCATTGATTTGTGGTTTCATTTCGTATTGCTCAATTTGTTGAGGAGCTTCGAAAGACATTTCCCGATCTTCCAATTTACGTTTTGTAGAATTATTGAATTCTTCCGGCTGCTGTTGGACCATCGAATTTCCTCTTGTCTGACTAGGTAAACGCGTTTTGGGACTGACACTGAGACTTCTTTCCCGTTCAATCAAAGATCTCTGTTGCGTGGAGCTTGTTGAGGTTCTTTGAGAGTCGTAAGCACTCTGTGGAGTAGTTGGCATTCGAGGTGGAATCGAAGCGTTCGCTGGCGCAGGAGAGATTTGATTGTATTGAGTACGGTTGAACGGATTGGCGGGTACTGCTCGTTGCTGATAAGGACTAGTAGGTTGTATGAATGCGCCGGATGATTGGGGTTGTGTTTGTAAAGGAGGACCTAAAGGAGTTCCAGGTTGAGAGTGTTGAGAATGTTGAGATTGTTGCCGTTGATGTTGAATCGGAAATTGATTTGGTGGTAATTGATTCGTGTGTATAGGACTATCTTGAGTGAATTGATTTTGATACTGCTGCTGCTGACTGTGCGCTGACGTGGGTGTAGAATTCGAAAGTGAAGATTGTGATCTTTGATGTTGAAAATAGTGATTTTTAGCCCCTGGTATCCCAATCGGAGGCGTTTGTGGAACTGGTGATGATTGGATCTGTGAATTATACTGTTGGTGTAAATGAGAAGCTGGATTAGACTGCGAATAGCTTTCTCTTTGCGAGTGGTGAAAAGTTGGAGGAGGATATTGATGACGTTGAGCAGGACTTTGTGGATTTTGAAGACTTTGCGGGAACGGGTATTGTCCACTCCCGACAATGCTTATTGATGAAGTAGGAGTATGCCGATAAGGTGAGGGGGCCGAATAAGAATCTGTTGGAGAACGAAGGTCATTCGGAGGAGGAGCTTGAATGGGAGTAGGAGGAGGCGGTCGATTTAGATGAGTTGATTGATAGGTAGTTGGCGATGCATAAGGCCCACCATTTTGTGAACCGTACTCTTGTGATTGTGAGCCATGTTTGCCCGGACCTGGCGAGACTTGCGACGAATGACTATAATTCCTGTAGATTTGCTGTCCCCGTCCTAATGAGGGACCTGTTTGAATTGGAGTAACTGGTGTCGGCGCATTTTGTTTCGATCGCGCCCCTTCGCCATTTTCCGTATTGATGATTGAACGAAGGTCCATATTTGCGACTCGTTGTCCAGTAGCAGGAGCAGGAGCGGGAGCAGGAGCGGGAGCAGGAGCGGGAGCAGGAGCAGCAGCAGGAGTAGCAGCAGCACCACCACCACCATATACACCCTTACTGACCCCACGAGCTGCACTCTCGATATCTCTTTCAAATCTCCCGCCGGTGGTTCATTTGTTGATGGTGTTGAAGTTTGTCGTCTCGTTGGATTGATCTCGTTCTCGAATGTATGGGATAATGAAGTTGGCGCAAAGGATAGGCAGAGGCAGGCGCAAACACATTCGAACAAAGAAAGCGTATCAGGATAAAAAAGTTTAGAACTAACTACCTACGCAAACAATAATGGGAAGATTGGCGGGATCAGCCCAAGTAAATTCTGGAGGGGATCTTGACAATATGGGCCAAAATTGGAAATTCAAAGGATTATAAAGTTTACAGTAGATATTGAGTACATTTTGGAAGGGGTTTATTTTGGGTTGTGATATTTGCGATAAATAATTGATTGTTTGGGGATGATGAATAGGGGGTTGGAGTTTCGAAGCACGACAAATAATAATAATAATAATGATAATAATGATTAGTTGGTGGTTGTGGTTGTGGTATGTGGTATGTGGTTTGTGGTATGTGGTTTGTGGTCTTTGAAAATTTACATATGATGGAACAAGCTGCGTACATAGACAGAGTAGTGGGAGGGAGGTAGATAGGGAGGGAGGCAGGGAGGAGGCAGGGAGGTGGATAGCCAGTAGGAGGATTCATGTGTATGTGTCTAGATACCTCATGGAAGGCCGCACAGCATGATTTGACGTGAGGAATGAAATACGACTGAAGTATATCTTCAAATGTTGTAATTGATATTGGGAGGGATTATTGTAATATATATATAGATATAGATATAGATGTATATGTATATAACATTCACTGTATTTATCAATAGTTATATATAATACCAGTGATATATACAATGCAAATGATTTTATCTCCAGATGGATTGATATTCATTTGGTAATCATAGTTATTAGTGATGAGCACACGTTAGCATAGGTACTGGAGTCGCTGGGGGGAGTGGTGGAGGTCCTCTGTATTCTGTATAGATAGGTACAGCTTATAAGGCCACAGGGTGGTAGGTACGGCAACAAGCAGCTATCTCCCACAAGCAAGTACTGGTACCGGCACTCACTAGGCATAATAAATAATAATACTGAGTGTGCGGTGGGAATGCTTCAGCCTTGTCTTGCCTAGTCTTGCCTGGTCTTCTTTCAAGCCTCAGCCTTATCTGAGCTCCAACATGATTATGTAATTCACCATTTGTAACCCGCGAGCCTGCCCACCTACATAAATTACTGCCAGCTAATCCCGCCTTTCCGTCTTTCCCACTAAGCTTGATTCGTAGTTGAAGCTGTTTGGGTGTTGACGTGCCAAAAGGTGTGCCTGATGGTTGTAATCGATACGCTCGCTCCGTTCAAGGTTTATACTCAGCACAAACTCATCTTCCACGATCAAATCCATCAAATCTCTCTCAAACCTCGTTCAAGTCCTTCATGTTCTTGAAGACTAACTTTCATTAACCTTGATCAAATAATTCAACTTCTTCAAATTCAGATCTCTTCTGTGTTCACGCCACTTCACCAACCATGCCGAGTCTAACTTCAGCCTCTGGTGTCTTGGGTTTCCTCTCAGATGAAGAGCCGGAGCTCAAGGTTTTTGCTCTCCAAACTTTGAATGATGATATCGATACACTGTGGACAGAGGTCGCAGGTTCTATCTCTCAAATGTAAGTCACATCCAACTCGTCGCAGAGAATCCATCTTAAGATAGCTTCATCACCATGACCAACTCGAGACTAATTTGGCCACTTTTCAGTGAGGCGCTTTACGAAGATGAATCCTTCCCCGAGCGACGATTAGCTTCCTTGGTGTTGGCAAAGGTCTACTATCACTTACAAGCATACAATGAAAGTATGTCATTTGCTCTCGGAGCGGGTGATCTATTTCAACTCGACAACCCAGGCGAGTTCGAAGAAACCATCATCTCAAAATGTGTCGACACCTATATCAGTGTGTCTGCTCAACACCATGCTGCACCACAAGAAAAGAAACGGGATAATGCTTTGCCTACTCTCGCAACTACTTTCGCAAGTGGGCTTAGT
This sequence comes from Botryotinia calthae, assembly GCA_004379285.1. Taxonomy (NCBI): domain Eukaryota; kingdom Fungi; phylum Ascomycota; class Leotiomycetes; order Helotiales; family Sclerotiniaceae; genus Botryotinia; species Botryotinia calthae. Next base: position 42,626 of record PHWZ01000054.1, read on the forward strand.
GACATCAGCGCTGCCGCGGCGGCGTTGACTTCACCTACTACGCCTTTCTCCCAGTCTACTTTACCATCGAAATCCCTTCTATCACGCGCCTCTACCAATAACATGTTGGAACAGCCTGTAGTAGAAGGCAAGGCTTCGGATTCTACTATCTTACCAGATCGTACCACTCAAATTGCGCTCCAAAAGATTGTGGAGAGACTATTCGAGAATTGTTTACGCGAAGGGAGATATAGACAAGTGGTAGGAATTGCGGTCGAGGCTAGAAACTTGGAGGTTCTACGAAGAGTAATCAAGCGTGCTAGTGACGATGAAAAGAAGTCGAAATCGAAGCTGCCCGAAGGTACAGCTGGTCCAACAGAAGAATTGATGGAATATGTCTTGGACATTTGCATGGGAGTCGTACAAGAGAGAGGGCTTCGAACAGAGATACTCAGATTGATCTTGGATCTGCTCAACGATATACCAACTCCCGATTATTTCGCAATTGCAAAATGCGTTGTTTACCTCAACATCGATGAAGAGGCGTCGGCAATGTTGAAAAAGCTTGTGGTAAGTACACTAACTGGACGAAATTACAGTGACTTTACGTCTTATCTGGAATGAGGCTGACCTTTTCTAGGCTAAGGATGATCAAACTTCTACTGCTATCGCATACCAGATCGCTTTCGACCTATATGATAATGGTACCCAAGAATTCCTCGCCAAGGTTATTAAATCTTTGCCCAAGAAGGCCACCGAGGAAGAGGAGGAGCCATCTACGGAGGAGCGTGAGTAAACTCTATTTTCATACTTGAGTTCTTTACTGATTTCTTGAGTAGCAACAGAATCCGATCAGCTCTTGGGAGAGTTGAATGATCAGGCCGGGGATTCTACCCAAGGTGCTTCGGATGAACAACTCAAGGTTTATGACTCGATCCGAAAGATTCTCAATGGTAGTGAGACCATTCGACTTAACCTTGAATTCTTATACCGTAATAACCACACCGACCTCAGCATCCTCAACAAAGTCCGTGACAGCCTGGAAGGTCGAAACTCGATCTTTCACACAGCTGTTACCTTCTGCAATGCGTTTATGAACCACGGCACAACCAACGACAAATTCTTCCGCGACAATCTAGATTGGTTAGGAAAGGCAGTCAACTGGTCAAAGTTCTCTGCCACTGCTGCTCTTGGTGTTATTCATCGTGGCAATCTTTCACAAGCCAAGAGACTACTGGAACCTTATCTACCAAAACCCTCATCAATTACAGGTTCACATTATAGTCAGGGTGGTGCTCTTTATGCTTATGGTTTGATCTATGCCAACCATGGCGCCGATGCCCTTGAGTATTTGAAGAAGAGCTTCAATGAGACCCAGGAAGAGGTTATCCAGCATGGTGGTGCGTTAGGATTGGGTATTGCTGGTATGGCTACAGGCGATCAAAAAATTCTCGAGAACTTGCAAAACGTACTTATGACCGATTCCGCACTCAATGGTGAGGCTGTTGGTCTTGCGATTGGTCTCATTATGTTGGGAACCGGAAATGAGAAAGTTTTGCAAGATATGATCCTCTATGCTCACGAGACTCAACACGAGAAGACTATTCGAGGTCTTGCTCTCGGCATGGCCTTAGTTATGTACGGCAGACAAGAAGGAGCCGATGATCTTATTAACGGATTATTGAAAGACGCAGATCCATCTCTTCGTTATGGTGGTATCTTAGCTGTAGCCATGGCATACTGTGGTACAGGAAGCAACAAGGCTGTTCGCCAATTACTTCATGTAGCCGTCAGTGATGTGAACGACGATGTTCGTCGTGTTACTGTCATGAGTTTGGGTTTCATTCTGTTCCGAAAGCCCGGAAGTGTGCCACGTATGGTCGAACTTTTATCCGAATCTTATAATCCACATGTTAGATACGGTGCCGCCATGGCTCTTGGTATCTCTTGTGCCGGTACCGGTCTCGATGAAGCCATCGATTTGCTTGAGCCTATGATGAAAGACCCTACAGACTTTGTTCGACAGGGTGCTTTGATCTCTCTCGCCATGATCATGGTTCAACAGAATGAGGCAATGAATCCAAAGGTTACTGAAATTCGCAAAACCTTGAAGAAGGTTGTTGCAGATCGCCATGAGGACGCTATGGCCAAGTTTGGTTGTGCATTAGCATTGGGTATAATTGACGCTGGAGGACGTAATTGCACAATCGGATTACAGACTCAAACCGGTAATCTGAACATGGCAGGTATTGTCGGTATGGCAGTCTTTACACAATACTGGTACTGGTTCCCATTCACCCATTTCCTCTCCTTGACCTTTACCCCTACATCTATGATTGGCTTGAACAGTGAATTGGAGATTCCAAGTTTCAAATTCCACAGTGCTACCCGCCCAAGCCTTTTCGACTATCCCCCAGAACAAGAAGTCAAGACTGAGGATGCCCCAACTTTGATTGCAACTGCCGTATTATCGACAACCGCTCAAGCAAAACGCAGAGCACAGAAGAAAGAGCGTGCTCAACGACGAGAGAGTATGGATATCGATCAGACTCCTGCCACACCAAAACTTCCCTCTTCAGCTGATGATAAGATGGATGTAGATGAGTCATCCAAAGACACTGAAGAGAAGTCTGCCGAGAAAAAGGACGAAGGCGAAAGGGATGCCCCTGGAGAGACCTTGAAGAAGAAACTTGAGAAGGAGAAGGTTGGGTATGAGATTGAAAACATGTCTAGAGTGTTACCATCTCAACTCAAGTTTGTTAGTTTCCCAGCTGGTCGATACAAGCCAGTCAAGAAACCTACTGGGGGCGTCATCGTAATGATTGATACCCAGCCCGAAGAAGAAAAGGTCTTGATTGAAGAAAAGGTGAAGAAGGTCAATGTCGAAAAGGCTGCAACGTTTACAACTTTCGGGGATCTACGCAACGAAGCCTTTAACTTGCGTCGTCAAGCCCATGCTCAAGGTGAAGCTGCGGGTGCATTCTCTGGAGCTGCTGCTGCTGCAGGTGTGTTGACCGCTGTCGATGAAGACGATGAGGGTGACGAGGAAGCTACCGTGCCCAACGATTTCGAATATTTCTCTGATGGGGAGGAACAGTAAATCGTTTCAATTTAGGGCTCGTAGCGAAGTCTGTAATTTTAGCAGTTTGCATTCAGCGGAAGCGTGTTTTAGATGCAGCCCTTGAGGATAGCATCATGCATGTATTGAAGTGGGGGGAATGCATTATGATAGTATAGAGATGTGTACAACAGAGAGCATTATAAGTGAAGCATTTACCTCTCGTGATGGGTTGTTTGAGTGATCTTTTGTTCTTGCTAGTTTGTTTGGGCGTTTCAATATGTGGTGCATGTTGCAGCTGCTAGATAAACCTTGGAACATCGTGATTGCTCTCTCGCAATCAGATACGGATTTCACGCCCTACCATTTTTTAATAAGTGACATCCAAAAGGTAGTTTATAATTTGATCAGGTCAAACGTATTCAACAAGAAATTCTTGCAATGCTGTAATTAGAGCGGGCGAGAAAGTCAAGACGTTGAGACTTATGAGGATTTTTAGACTGTGTTGATAGGTAGGTAGGTAGGTTTACGTAGGTAGTGAGTGTTACGAATGTGTGATGTGATTTCATTCTTTGACTGTGATTTTGAGGGGAGGGACGGGGAGAATGGGATGGCGAGAAGGAGAAGGAGAAGAGGGGTCGAGGAGAGGGTTTGAGGTGATAAGTAAGTAAGTGTTGTTTTTTCGAGATTGTTACTTATGTTAGTAGAGTTTCTTTATTTCTATTATTTGATAAATGAGGATGAGGATGAGGATGAGGGATAGTAAAGATTAGGCTGGATACTCTTAGATTCTGATCTAGTAGGTGCTTCCTTCCTTCTTGTCATTTCATTTCATTTCTTGGCAGTGTCGTGCTGCTGAGAATTACTTGTTGATGAAATCGTTGATCGAGGGAGTGTCCGGTGTGGAGATCTTCAGTGCTTGGTACTTGCTTGTAGAGGTTTCTCCAATGATGTACGCTAGGCGAGTGTGTGAGGTCATATGGACTTGGTTAGGGTGAGTTTGTCTATTTTATGAATTCGAAGTCGAGACTTTTGTTTGAATTTTGGGGAGTGAAAATAACTTTATATTGATGGTGGGTGATGAGGAGGGGGGGTTTCTGGATGCGATGTTGAGGAAACAATACGATAATCATGGTTAGAATCAGCATATACATTCGAGTGAGGTATATTGGATAATGATCATGAGATGATGCTTGAAGATGCTCGAAGATGAAATGGCATTAAGCTTTTCTAAGACACCTATCTCATCTTGCCCAAATCTGTTTGAGATCTGCAAGTGCAAGGTTGTCGGATGATTTTGATCTGATTCGCTCGCGATCGGCCACGCCCTGGTAAGAATATATCTGCCTTTGCATATCTCTGCATGGGGTCTTATCATTCTGCTTATCCTTCTCCGGTTCGATATCTATCGTCCTGTACACGATATGCAGATGCGATGAGAGGGAAGGAGGGCGTTCTACAAATGGATAGAAAGTAACCTTCTAGGTACAGTTTGGGTTTAGGTGAGATAAGATAATGGATGAATTGTGTATTTATGAAGATCCAGAGCCAGGTTCTTCATCTCGTCTTTTGTCGTTCTTGATCTTTTGTTTCTTGCTTTGGTGTGCGATTTGAAGCTTGAGGCTGGAAGGACAGGAAAGAAGGGTTAGTTATTAGATACGCGCAAGAGGTTATTTGTTGTTGTCGAGAAGACTCAAAAAGTAACGATGCGCTCTTTCACTTCGATACCATATGTTCCTACCGGAAAACAGATCAAAGAACGATGTACAACTGTCAAGGCATGGGAATTGCCGAAACAGAGAAGTGCGTTGGCCCCAGAACATGTTTGGACGAATGAGGATATGGATCCGGTGAAGAAGGAAAATCAAACTTGGACTTTGTGGACTTGGTGAGTTTTTATGTGTGATTTGGTGGGAATGTGTGGGGAGTTGATGAGGAGGGGAAATGCTGGGGATATTAGGTTGATTCGGGGAAGAGATGATGGATAGAGTAGACTGGGGTGTTGACTGATTATATATAATATAGGATGGCGTATTGGGCAACTGATACAATCACTCTGGGCACTTGGGAGACGGCAAGTAGTATCCTGGCCGTGGGTTTGACATGGAGAGAAGCAATTCCAATCGTGAGTTTGTTTGACATCTCTTTATATGACTTGGTCATCTCATCAGACATCAGACCAAAACTGAAAAATGCAAAAGATGATAGTAGGAACGATCTGCGTTGCAATTCCCGTGGTACTCAACGGGGCCATCGGTGCGAAATTCCACATTCCATTTTCGGTAGCAATTCGAGCATCTTTTGGATTTTATTTTGCATATTTTTGTATTATTTCGAGATCTGTACTGGCGATGTTTTGGTTGGGTATAGTAAGCGCAGGCGGAGCACAGTGTGTTACGATTATGATATTGGCTATTTGGCCTAGTTATGCGAATGTGCCGAATCATATTCCGGAAGATCAGGGAATCACTACGCAGGGAATGATTAGGTATGCTATTTTGCTCTGATGGAGGACGTAATACTAACAATAGACTTATAGCTACTTTCTCTTCTGGATAATCCAACTTCCACTCCTTCTTATCCCCCCTACTCGTCTCCGTTATCTCTTCGTTACAAAACTCATTGCCGCTCCTGTTGCTGCACTTGCAACCATGGGCTGGTGTATCCACAAAGCCGGCGGCTCAGGATCGATCTTCGACCTCCAACCTACCGTCTCCGGATCCACCAAAGCATATCTCTGGCTTTCCTGCATGACATCAGTCACAGGCACGTGGGCTACACTATCATGCAATATCCCCGATTTCTCCCGCTACGCACGATCTTCCAAGGGTCAATTCATCCAACTTCCCTTCCTCCCTATCGTCTTCACCCTATGTGGTACAATCGGCATAATCACCACCTCAGCCAGCGGAGTCATCTACGGAGAACCCCTATGGAACCCCCTCGAAATCCTCGCCAAATGGCTAGATCTTGGACACGGCGGACGGGCCGCTGCATTCTTCGCAGCCGCCGCGTGGTACATCGCACAAGTCGGCACAAACATCACCGCAAACTCTATCAGCGCCGCAAACGACCTCACGGTTCTTTTCCCCCGCTACATTAACATCGAACGCGGATGCATCATCGCTGCCATCGTCGGAGGATGGGTCATTGTCCCCTGGAAAATCATCAGCTCGGCCCAAACCTTCCTCTCTTTCATGGGCGGGTATGCCGTATTCCTCGCGCCCATTGCAGGGATTCTCGCGGTCGATTACTGGGTGGTGCGGAAACAACATCTTGATGTTCCTGCCCTCTATGATCCGCATGGGAGATATAGATATTGATATGGGATTAACTGGCGCGCGCTCTTGGCGTTGCTGCTCGCGGTGTGTCCGAATCTGCCAGGGTTAGTGTATAGTATTGCGTTGAAGACGGATGGGGAAACGGGGGCGGAAACGGATGCGGTGCGGATTAGTCAGGGAGCGAAAAATCTCTATTCGTTTGATTGGCTGTTTGGGTTTGTGGTTAGTGTGGTGGTTTATGAGGGCGTGAGTTGGGTTTGGCCGCCGCGGGAGTCGCTGGTGGAGATGTCGCTTTATGGGGATGTGTTGGAGGGAGAGGAGAGGAGGGGGAGTGAGGGGGAGAATGTGGAGGGTGGGTTGGAAGGGGTGTGGGTTTCTAGAGATGGGGAGAAGAGGTGAGAGTGGAAAGTTGATGTTGTATCGCTTGTGATTTACGAGCTAGCGATATCGTAGATGAGATATATCTAGAACACGGAAATAAAGGGGTGATGCGATATGATTTGGCAATATCCTAAATGTGTGGCACTGGCATACAAGATCTCCACGCACATTTTAGATCAGTAACCTAGACATAGATTCTCAATCTACAAACACAAACATGATATCAAACAAGAATACAACAATTGAAAATTACGCAGACTATGAAGGTTTCTGTTTGTTGATTTGCGCTTAATTTGAGCCATTGAAAATCTCGACTGCGTGGTGGGATACGTGGAAATAACTCAGAGTTCTACATTTAAATATTAGAAAATATAGAAAGTATATAGGTGGAGAGAAATATGGGACATGGGATTTTTACTGTTTAGTTATGAAAAGGATTTCAGAGGGAGTTAAATTTGTTGAATGTAGGATATGGGACGTGTGATGAAATATTGATATATGTACCAGCGAGATGACACGTTTATCACAAATACATATTACTCGCTGTGTAATTAACTGACAATCATAGACACGCTCACTCATCAATTCGGGATTCTGAGATTAATAAGGTTATAAATAATATGACATGCATGGTACTTATTATTCCTATCCTTCCGTTTCATATATCCAAACAGCGCAAGGTAATACAGAAAACACAAATGCAGATAACAGAAGACAAAAGAAAAAGAAAAAGAAAAAGAAAAAGAAAAAGAAAAAGAAAAAGAGAGGAACAAGATAAACATCAACGACTATAGAAAAGGAAAAAAACCTAAAAACTAAAAGAAAATCTCAATTCTCGGAACAAAAAGTCAAACCACCACACGTGTAATCATCAATCACAATTTCATTCCGACCAACAACATCGACACCCGGACGTAATTTTATCTGCTCAGCCTAGCGCTCGCTCTCGTCAACCTGCGAGCTGGTCTTGGACTCGGAGTCCGATTCGAGGTAGTCGTCGATGTGACTTGTTCGGAACTCTCATTTTCGCCCGACTCCTCATTCACTTGTGCCTCCTGCTCCGGACTATCATCACCACTCGATTCATACTGATGTATATGCGACGTCTCGGCTTCATACGTCTTCATTAAGTTTATCCAATCCTGAGGCTTTGCTCCTCTTGCTACTCCTTCGTTTTCGTCTAGATCCACACCATGCATTGCTTTTCGTCCTCGAATTTGTCTACTCGATCTTCGCACGGGTTCGGCTTCAATCTCGGGACTTAGACTCTGGATCGCAGTGCGTTGACGCGTCGTACGATGAGAGGGTGGATATAAGTCCTCTTCTGGGAGTGCGGCGGATGCTTTACGTTTGGTGGGGGTGTATGGAAGTGCAGGTGGTTGACTGATCGATTTGGGTTTGTATGTGGAGTATGGTCTATCATATGAGTCTTCCGGAGCTGCAAAGGATCGGTGTCGTCTGATAGGTGTTGGCTGCGAGATTTCGATCCCGATTCCGATTCCGGCTTCGGTGTCGATATCAGATGGAGGCTCGTAATCGCCGGCGCGGAAAAGATTTCCATTCTCTCCGTAGTCTACATGATCGGCTTCGATACTGGGTTGTAATTCGTCGTCGGGGTGTAGCCATGTGTGGTTATACGCGTAACCTGTGTTAAGGCGGTTGGAGTCGGGGTACTGGAATTTTCGTCCACCTCCTAATCCACCAGCAAATCCTCCCGCTCCTTGTCCCAGGCCTGCCGCAGGAAGTGGTGTGATATTTCGCTGGCGGGTACGGGCATTCATTGCGTTGGCCTTTTGGAAATGATCTAACAAATCTTTGAGTTCGTTTGGATCTCTGCCCCCAGACACGCTATGTACATCCGCAATACCTTGATAGTTGCGGTGACGATAATGGTCAACAACGAGAAGATTGCCATCAGAATCTGAGCCGGGTACAGCGATTTGCTTGCTACAGCCAGGGAATGGACAAGTAAATGAGAGATTTTTGTGTTGATCAGTGATTGAATGTGTAGCCATGTGCGCAAATATTTCTTCACGCGTCTTGCCAATCGTATAAAATTGGCAGCCTGTGCGAGACCAGGGACATGGTCCAAGGCTACTTGTATCTTCAGCGTACGCTCGTCTTTCCCACATAGGACGTCTGGACTCTCGTTCGGCTAAAGCTCTTTCGCTTTCGACAAGCTCGTTCTCTCGCTGGGTGATCCAGGAGAGCGTGGCTGCGTTCTTGGCCGCAATGCGATTGAGTGTTGCAGTTCGGGCCTGAAGTTCTGAATAGAGAGGGGTGAATCAGTTATGGTTATAGGACCCGTAAGGGGACGAGGTGCAATCCAGATACGCTTAATGAGAATTTCAAGGTCTGAAAAGAAGAAAGGAGTATCAGCTTGATACCCTATGGAAACAATGGAATGGATAAAAGAAAACTTGGGAAAGGGTTATGTAGATTGAAGCAATAAGTAAACGTAGCGAACATACCTTCAACTCGCTGTCTCAAATTCTCCGGTTCTTTGGTTCTAACAGAACAGTATACTCTATGGTCATCCAATTGAGCTTCACTGGCACCAAGCAACCTTGTGCCACATCTCAAGCAAAAGGCCTTTGGTAAACCTTGTGGAGATGTGCAATGTTCGTCATGCGTGGTGATTTCATCGTTGCTCCATGCACTTTTATCAATGCCACATTTGGTACAGAACTTCTTATCTTGAACACGTCGACTCTTAGCGGTACAATTTATGACGTGCCGACCCCGTTCTTCTTCATCCTCCGCGGTACGATTCTGACCACAATCGCCGCAGAATGAAGGTTCTAGATCAAGTGGTCCACGATCTGGCTGATCAAGGCATACGTATCTGTGATGAACTAGTTCGGCATGAGTGCAGATAGCGGTGCGAAGTCCGCATTTGTCACAGAATTCGACGATTCCTGGTATATGGTCTGCCATGTGGCGAAGAACTTGTTCGGCTGTAAAACCACTCAGTTTTGCATCGCATACAGGACATTCAATACCATTCCAGAAATTTCGAATCATTTCGGTGTCCGTTTCTACTTGATGAGTTTCAAGATGCTCTTTCTTTTGCTCCATGGTCATGATTGACCATGACTCTCTCTCACAAAGAGGACATTGTCCCTCTTTCTGGAGTTGGACTAGATGCTGTCCATAATGTCGTTGTATTTCAGCATGCTCATAGCCCGCCATGGTCACAGAGCAGATGAGGCAGTTGTGAGATCGATCTAACAAGCCATTCCTTAGCTTCTGATTTTCATCTACTAGGTTTAAGATATCAGTAGGGGTTAGTCGTTGTGTATAAATTGTAGGAGTTGAAAGAGAAACTCCTAATGTCAATTCTTTACTAGGCCCATATGTTGGTGCTGAAGGATCAAGACCTGGCTCAATGACAGATTGGTCTTGGATATAGGAACGACGCTGTAATGAATCTTTACGATGTTGATCTGTCATCCAAGTTTCCCATTTTGGAGTGATGGCCTTTTCAGCGACGGGTGCAATGAGTCGTGTCTTGTTGATACGAGGCTGCTGTGTTGCTTCAACGACAGGCGCCACAGGAACCGGGTTAAGATCCACTGGAGGAGGTGGTGGAATTTGACGAGTATGTCTATAGCCCCAAGGAATTGTATCAGGTTGTACTGTGAAGTGTTAGTTTGTAATATCAGCTGAAGCATGGCGAAACTCACTGAAAGGTCTAGTTTCTCTTCGCTCAATGAATATATCTGTTTCTGTGAGCCAGTCAAATATGTATTTCCTCCAGTAGTTCTCCGTGGTTCTTCGATCCACTGCAAATGAACGATTCGTCTTTGTTTGGAGTAAAACAAAATTTGAGTCAAGAGCATCATCCCAGTCATCATACATTTCTCTCATATTTGCCCTGAAGTTCTCCAGGGAGGTATTGTGTTGTTCATCCGTAGTATCCCACTGCCAGATACGTTCACCTTCGGAATTATCGTGAAGCGTGAAAACTTGATACTCCGGACGGAACCAAATGTTTGAAAAAGTTTGTACGCGGCCGAAGAAAGCGTTTCTAATCATTTCGCCCTTATCAGCATCTGGCAAATCTTCATTAATTTCCATAATGACAGGCGCTAGGTTTCCTTCACGTTCTATAGCACTGAACCACATTGCGACAAGACTACCGTGCGGAAATCTTGAATTCTGGCTATGTCGATGAACCTTTCTCAATCGTTCTGAAATAAAACTGTAAATATGTTGATACTCATTGCGTTCAAATGCAACATCCCTCTGGAAATCATCGCCAATTAGATGGAGGTATATTGTATCCTCGGGCTTTTTTCTTATGTCGGAATGAGGTGGAATTGTTATAGTGAGTTGACACGACAAATTAACATCAGGTACATCATCGGGGTCATCACCAGGTTCTGCAACAGGTTTTGGAAGATTTTTCTGTTGTATGACTCGTTCAACAACCCACTCCCAAGTTTGAGGGGTTACTTCCATACCACCAAAATTAAGAGCATGTTCGTTGACTCCTTCTTGTGTGGTGGAAAGTCGTGGATTGCGTGAGGGACGATCTTGACCGTAAATGGCAAGGAAAGCTCTTACAAATGAGGGCTGTAAGTGATTTAGACAGTATGGCACTGGGGGTTTGAGGCTCAAGGGTACTTTCCAGTAACTCTCCGCATTTTCTTGTTGACTGTATAATCTGACTATTTGACTATCTTGCGGTGGTTCAACGACGTTGTGTTGCGAGGGTGCGTATCCACTGATGTTACGCACGAAGACGCTTGTTTTCTTACTAGCACCGATGAGATATTTTTCCCTGAGGGAGAGAAAATCGTTCCTATATTGTGTTCTGGTGAAATGCAAGGCTGGTAAAATGCGATCTTCAGTGTGAACATCAACCAGGAAAGACCAATCTGATCTCGGATCTATATTTAAGAGTTTTGTGACGGTGTCTTTGAAACCAAGATATGTTGGTCTGGTAGATTTCTTTCCAAAATACGAATAAATTGGATGCTGAGTTGTTTTTTTATCATCATCTGGGAATTCTTTTGCCAAACGATTTAAATCCTCATAGAACATAGGAACATCTTCACCAGGAAAGCGCTCTTCAATTATGATACTGAGCTGGTCGTGATCAACTTTGCCAATGACCTCCTCAATACTTGGCCACTTCCTTTCAAAATCTTCATGTGAAGCTATTGAATACGAAATTTGTAGTGGTTTATCAATCTTGCGTGGATCTACCTGGCGATAGATATCAACATCGAAGTGTAAATCCCTATCATTTGGAATACCAAGAAGCCTATGAGCCGAATTAAGAAATTCTTTTTGGACCAAATGTGTACGGCGAGACCTGTGTCTAGGACTTGGGCCCCGCAAGTTAAGGTAAAGCCCCCTTAGTCGAGGGACGCGATCACGACGATCCGCACCGCCACGCATAATGACGGTTGAGCCCCATTCACCATCGCTACTATCTGCAAGGTCTAATTCCTCGATAGACCCAGCGCCACCTCGCATGCTTACTCGAGGACCTATTGATATTAGCAGATGTACCACAAGGAAGTTTTGATAACGAACGTCGGATGATCTGGTATCCAAAGGATCTCTCGATATACGAATCTAAAAATTCTAGAGGCTTCTCGGAATAGAAAATTCTCTGTGTCCGAGGGGGAGAAGGTGCAGGGTCTTCTTCATCATCTTCTTCATCTTTCCAATCCGGAGTGATGACCATAATATTATTCAATGTCATTGGTGCCACAGGAAGACCAAAGTGAACCATTGCCATTTTTGTTGCAAGATTGTCGAGCTCTCCGTCGAAACGTCCACCTGGGCCAATGTTCTCATAGTATTCTCTACTTTGTTCATCTCTAACAGCTTGTACTTCATTAGTCCACGCCTGAGGATTGATCAAAATCTTTTGAATTTCTTCATAGTTGTCATCAAGAACATCGGATATTCTCTCAGATTTGAGGAGCTCGGCATAATATGCACGAGTTTGCTGCCACAAACGATCTACAGGGCGAATGTCTGGCATCCATTGTAGACTTCGACTCTTGTTGTTAATCTCGTCATAGTTTTTCTTGTCTAATTCTTCATCGAAATATTTATCAATAGCTTTAGCATGTTCGCGTCGTAATTGAGCAACTTCCTGCTACGAAAGAGGGTCAGCATTCTGAGGAGCAACAGGTACCTCGACTGGTTCCACGGGAGAAGGCAAGAAATAATCTCTTAAAGCTAAGATCATGCCTCCTAAGGGTCGTCTGGGCGGGATTGCTGCCATAGTAGAAGATGTTGATTGTGAAGAAGTTAGGGAATGAAGATGGAGATAGTATCTGAATAGATGGAAATACAAAGACAAGGGAAAGGAAGTACCCAAAATTTCAAGGGAAGGCAGAGCTCTAGCAACTGAAGCTTCCAATCATTCCTTTGTTGCTTCAAAGGACGAAAGAGAGATATCAAGGACAAAATCTTCGGTTTGGACAGAACACTTGTCCTGGACCTCGAATTCCATAGTAAATTGCATTATTAATGTTCTTTGACAATAACCAAAGAGCAATGCATATGGTGATCCTGGGCGAATAAAACCAATTTGTGAACATTTGAATAAGAGAACACGTCGTTTGCGGTTTTAAAACTCAAAGAGCTAGGTACTTATTCTTTGAATACATTCCTTGAAGTTGGAACCTCAAAGGTTCCTTGGACTGTAATTTGCGACGACCATATTTACGGTGAACGATGTGCTAAGATACTGATGGATTGGGCTTCAGAGTATCATGACAGCATAATGGAATATCGATTCTATAAGGAAGAGATTGATGTTATGATCATAAAATGCCGCATCCAGTTCAGGTCGACAGGAGATGAAGAGGAAAAACGGAAATGGAAGAAAGCGGTGAAAGTCCAAGTCACATGATTTTGGTCAATTCATCAAATAAATTTCCGGTTTTCACATACAGATCAGTGTGAACTTCATTATACTGTAAAATAAGATAACATCGAAAAGCGACATCGACGTCTATAGACAGTGATGATAGGTAGTGTAGTTATTGATGCTATATCAGGGACAACCAAACAACCTCCACCTATAATGCTTGTTCCCATCGTCTAACCTCAAATTTCATATCACGTGATACCGACTTTTACGAGCCTCGAAACAGGGGAAGGGCTCATTTGAGGCGAGAAGTCGCACTTCAATTAGTATCTGATATACCTTTTTCAGTCGAGTAGTCTCAACTGATTATTACGCCTAAATTTAGCTAGTTGTAATCATTATAACGTATCATATCATTTTGTTTGTTTAAGTTTTAAGCATTTTAAATTTCCAATTTCCAATCTCAATGGATTCTTGTTTCGACGAGACATTCCTCTAAAACTCTTTCACTATGATTCATCATACTTTGTACCTTGGTACTAACATAGTGTTTTCAAAGTTTGGATATTTTATTGTTCTAAAATTATATATTCTGCTAATTTATCTCCGTCTTAAAAACGCCATATATCGACATATATCTCGAATCTATACAGTACTCGTGGGTTCCTTCGACTTCTCTGGCCATGTCGTTCTTCTTCGGGCTTTCACATAGAAGTTGTTAGGACGGACCAGTTGAAATTCCGGATCATATTCCACTGGCTCATTGCCCGTCTTTTCAAACTCATATCTATACACCAACATCGAAAGAATGACTCTGACTTCTTGCAATGCGAAATTGAAACCAATGCACATTCGAGGACCAGCAGCAAATGGCACATAGGAGCTTTTGGGTCGATTTTTGACCTTTTCTGTGTTCCAACGATCGGGATCAAAATCTGCTGGAGAGTCCCAAACCTTGGGATTATTGTGAATGTGATGAATAGCAATGATCATTATGGAGCCTTTCGGGATACGATAACCACCAGGAATAATAACATCTGCAAGAGCGGTACGACCTGGTTGATAAGATGGATTGTGGAGACGCTGTGTTTCTTTGATGAGGATTCCGAGGAATTCCAATGAATTTGCAAGGTCGGGTGTCCACTCTGTATCGTTCGTGACATCGTGGTCGACTAATTCCTGGAGCAAGCGTTCTTGATTACCGGGGTATGAAGCAATGCTAAACAGGAGCCAGCTGAGAAGTGAAGCAGTAGTGATAAATCCAGCTCCCACAGTCACTAGTGCCGCATTATTGCGGTATTTTTCTGCAAGCTTGTGACCTTTTTCATCAGTCGCTCTCACCAAATAGTCAACAATACAAGTTGCCTTCAAAGCGGCATCTTTCATGGGTAAATTTTCTGTTCCACCACCTTTGATATTTCTGATAGATTCGTCCATCATTTCTTGCACGTGTGCTTTATTGTCCTTCAATTGTTTTGGTGCTCCCCATGGCATATGAGAATACCAATCTCCCATTGTCGAAACTTTCTTGTTGAGCTCCAAATTTCTGCCAACAGTCCTAACGAGGTCATGAAGGGGTGCATCAATCGAGTCAAAATGATGCATGTCCATTCCCAAAGCTAGCTTTCCAATCGCAGTAGAGCCCATTTTGAACATATAATGGTATACATTCCAAGCTTCGTCCTTCTTGTCCAGTTCATCAAAGACTTTAAAAGCTTGTTCCGCTGTGTCTTGCATTTGAGGTGTATAATGCCTGACGGCCTTTGGGCTAAACGCCGGTGCTAAGAACTTATGTGTTTCTCTCCATGATTCGGTATCCGTATCGGAAAGGAAGATACCTGCCGTAGGATCCCTAATACCATAAAGAGGATGATCGGAATTTATCACTTTCGACCAGTAACCTCCTTCTCCAAAACAGACATCGGCCACCTTAGGATCGTTTGTATAATATGCTGTACGACCCATGTCTGTCGTTTTGAACACTGGCCCATACTGTTCAAACAAACGTTGGTGATTTCCGAGATGGTCGGGGTACACTACATAATAACTTCCAGCGATAGGGAGGCCGGTTGGTCCAGGAACATCTCTGACTTGATTTCCATCAATCAGAATACCAATTGGAGAAGATACATCTACGAAGTTATCAAGATCATCAAGAACTCCATCCTCATCGGTTTGAAACGAGATTCCTGAATCTGGGTTAAATCTTGCGTGGCTAATTCATATATTGCAGACTCACCTGATGGTTCCGCAATTGAAAACTTTTGAGCAACAGTGTATTGCAGAAAATCAAATGTATTTTGAAGGTCCACCTCAAGTGCTTGAGATGTCCTGGGTGGCTGTCCCAGTAAGAAAAATGATTTTTTTGCCATGATTTTTATATATACTTTGATATACAAGAAGACAAATTAAAGAAAAAAATGAAGTAAATAGGGGGGCAGTGAGTATGAAGCTAGAAAAGGGATACGAGGACTAGATGATTCAATTGCCCGATTGATGGTATATCAACTTGCTAAAAATTCCGGGACATCAAGTGTCAAGTTATAAACTATATACTCTAGAAATATACCCACCAAGCAAACCTACCAACAGAATTAATTTCAAATGCGTGTTGTGGTTCCAAACAATGAAGTCATAATTTCATTTACCAGGTACATGGAATCTTTTGTGGCGCTAGATGGTAGCCGCGGTTCCTCGGTACATTTCTTTATCAATTCTTACAAATTCGCCAGATGTGGTGGAAAAATCAATCAAGAAACTCAAATAGCTTTCGAATAATTGGACCAAAGCCCATATGGCATCCATTAAAGGGGTTAGTCGTCGGAACGGCAATTAGCGGATCGACAGCTAGTCGACTGGTGGGTCTCCGTGAATGTCCCTTCCATACTAGTCTGAGAAGCTTCTGGGACTTTTCTGATCGTTAAAGTGGAACCACCTGGCCTTGGCTAAGATTTCGTTTGTTTTAATATGTACTTGAAGACTATTCTGACTTTTGGGAAACCTTGAAACTCGGACTGATTGTGGAAGCGTCGCTGTAATTTGAGGTTATCTCCACATATACGACATTGTATAGCCTGAAATGACCTCGGGATCAATAATAAGTGGTGACGTGGAGATAATTCAAAGCTGCATCCTCGGCCTTTCAGAGATTTAGTTTTCTCTTCCCCCTTTCCTCACCGTGAACTAGAAATCTTGTTTGTGGTCTTTTGAAGAGATCCTCGACCACACTTTGCTCAGCTCAGCTATTCAGAACACATTATCATCATAATCATCATCATGAGTGAAATCAAACAGTATCCTCTCAGTGAAGTGCAGAAGCATAACACAAAGTCAGATCTATGGCTAGTCATCCATCATAACAGTTAGTACTTGCCTTCACACATTGTCGATCGAAAGCTGACATTTCTGAAGTTTACGATGTGACAAATTACCTTGAAGACCATCCTGGTGGAGCAGATTCATTGCTCGAAGTTGGAGGCAAGAACTCCACAGTTGCTTTTGAAGATGTTGGACACTCGGCAGATGCGCGAGAAACCATGGAATCTTTTCTGATAGGAAGGTTGGAAGGGGCACCTGATGAGGAAGATGAGGATAGAGGATTGCCTATGCCGAAACCAGATTTGAAAGCCAAATCAGAAGATCAAGACTTCAATAGCGAAGCTCCGCTCATGACTGCTGGTAGGGCTGGACTCAAGATTTTCTCAGTTGGATCTGCGCTTTTCATAGGCTATGAAATCTATTCGAGATCGCCAAAAATCGGGTGGCTTCATGCACAACATGGAGGATTCTGGAAAGGTGTACTTATTTCGAGTATTGCTACCCTATCAATTGCGACAGGAGCAGGACTTTATCTCGAAAAAGCATTATCGGGGTCTCACAAAAATCCATACTCATACCCATCACATTATAAACCATCCATTAAGATTGCCAAACCAATCACAAAAGTCAAGGGATATCTACAACCGGAAAACTATCAAAGGCTACCCTTAGTCAAGAAGGAAAAGCTTTCTTCGAATACTCATCGTTTGATATTCAAACTTCCGAAAGATGATATGATACTTGGCCTTCCTATTGGACAGCATATTAGCATTCGAACAGAAATCGACGGGAAGCTCGTCAGTAGATCATACACACCCGTTTCTAATAACTCCGATCCCGGGGAACTTCGACTGGTGATAAAGATGTATCCGGATGGACTTCTCACTGGAAAATATCTCCAGCATCTCAAAGTTGGAGACGAAATTGAAGTACGCGGACCAAAGGGCGCGATGAGATATCGAAAGGGAATAGTGAAGAAGATTGGAATGATTGCTGGAGGAACAGGAATTACACCAATGTATCAGGTAATAACATCTACTCTTCTATACGTAACTAAAGCTGACATTGAACAAGTTAATTCGAGCAATATGTGAAGACCCAACGGATGAGACATCTGTAATTCTTCTTTACGGTAATAATAGTGAGGATGATATTTTGCTCCGTGAGCAATTAGACAATTTCGCAAAGAAATACCCGGAGAATCTCAAAATACACTATGTATTATCTAAGCCATCCAAGGATTGGAAGTTAGCCACGGGGTATGTAACTAAGGAGATGGTCAAGGAATATTTCCCAGAACCAAGCGATGATAGTAAGGTCTTACTATGTGGTCCACCGGGTTTGGTAGACTCGATGAAAACTAGCTTGGTAGAGCTAGGTTGGCAAAAACCAAGAGCTGTCAGTAAACTACCTGACCAGGTCTTCACGTTTTAGATTCATTTTAATTTTACCATTTTGAAATAAGGCTGGATTCTACCATTCTGATTCTCATTGAAATTAGAGTTTTAAATTCTGCGTGAAGCGTGCCACGTCTTCCGCCCTATGCCGAAGACGAAGCATCCGTTCGCCTCCGCTGTATATCCGAACTTCAGTCTCGTCAAAATTCAAAACTCAAATACAAACAATCTTCCGCTTTATCCAGAGCACACGTATGATACAAAAAATATGCAGAGTTGCGACATTATGGATTTCAAAAATCCCGCATGAAGATGACTAGCACAGACTAGGTTGGCCAGACCTCAAACTAGTTGCCCTTAAATCCGATCGGCATAGCCCACATTAGTTATGCGTTAGCTTTAGATAGCTTCAGATAGCTTGACCGAGGCTCGGATAGTAGCTTGATATAATTGGAAGAAATGCCTTTGGCTTTCCATTGCCGGCCCTGACATCATACCGAGGACTGGTGGGATGTTCGGAAGAGACGTGAGGGTGCGTGGGTTGTGGGTTGTGGGTTGTGGATTCTATGTCATTTGTAGACAAATTCTCATATATAAATATTTGATTACATGTTTGATAGAGAAATGTTGATACGCATATTATCAGTAAAGCTGCATTAATCTATCAAGACTTTCCCCTAAAGTTATTCCAATTGAATTTTCCTCCGCAGTAAACCTTCCAAGGTAATTTTTGACTCAACCACCCATGACCCAAAAATGACCTTCACACTTCCAACCACGAAGAACCGTCCCATTACCGTTCTAGGTGGTGAAGTCCTTGGTCGTCGCATCGCCTGCACATGGGCATCTGGAGGTTGGGATGTATGAATTCGTGATCCTTCAGCCGAACAACGCAACGCAATGCAACGCAGCGCTCCACTACATCGAAAACAACATCTCCATCTACGCATTCGCTATCAAATGTTCGTCTCCGGGAACCGTCACTGCACATGAAGATTTGGCCGAAGCAGTGAAAGGAGCCTGGAATGTTATTGAAGCTGTGCCTGAAAAATTGCAGTTGAAAATTGATTCGTTTGCTGAATTGAAGAAGCTGTGTGAGCAGGATGCGTTACTGGTTAGTAACTCGAGTAGTTATAAAACTTCGGAGATGTTGGAGAAAGTGGGTGTGGATACGAGAAAGAGAATTTTTCATATACGCATTATATGATGCCTCCGGATAATAAAATCGTGGAGCTTATGACGGATGAAGAGACGGCGGAAGAAGGCTTTCCGTGGTATGTAGAGAAGTTGAAAGAGGTGGGTATGCATCCTATTGTTGCCAAGAGGGAGAGCACGGGATTTGTGTTTAATCGTGTTTGGGCGAGTGTCAAAAGAGAGTGTTTGATGATTCTTGCAGAGGGTGTTAGCACTCCAGGGGAATTGGATAGGGTTTGGGTAGAGATGTTTGGGGGCGGGAAGGGGATGGGTCTTTGTGCTATGATGGATGGAGTAGGGTTGGACACTGTGGCGTTTATTGAGGAACATTATCTTAAGGAGAGGAGGTTACCTTCGGACCACACAGTCGACTTCTTAAAGAAGAATTATCTGGAGGAGGGAAAGCTGGGTGGAAAAAGTGGAAAGGGCGGATTGTATCCTCCTGGACAGACAACAAAAGTTGCAGGCGAAGAAAAAGGCTATCATGAGAATTTGCATGCTCCGTATTTGTAGGTCGTTCCTCCCATAATTTACAAGATTGAAGTTAACAGACCTAGATATATGTTAGACATTGGACTCAGTTCCATGACCGATACCCTAAACGCAGGTCGAGTCGTGGTTGGTTCCCCCGACGGCCGTGAACTTCGAACTCTAGTCTCAGGTCAGCATCTCCCAGACGGACTCGACATTTCTCTGAAGACCGGTCGTATATTGGACATGCATGGGCATCCCAGCATCCAACGACGGAACATTACAATCATGCTAACTCGACGGGAGTGACATTAAGACCGTGATTCCATCCGGAGCAGTTCACACGCCTAAACAACTAATCATTGATCATGCTGCTTCTAAATTGTATTGCTTTGACCGCGAGGGTCTACGAGTCATGAGATGTAACTTCGACGGATCAGAACACGAAACCATTATCCAAACCGGCGATTGGGAAAATCCAGAAGATGCAAAAGATCAACTAAAATGGTGTGTGGGAATTTCCATAAACAACAAAGAAGGAAAGTTTTCCTGGACGCAAAAGGGATTCTCAAAAGGAGGGAAAGGTCGGATCTTCTGTGCCAATATCCAGATGCATGCCGGCCAAACTGCTTCGACTAGAAAAGATATCGAGTTATTGTTTCAAGAACTACCTGAACCCATTGATCTCGAGATAGACCAAGATACAAAGACATTATATTGGACAGATAGAGGAGAGCCTCCTCGAGGAAATAATCTGAACTCAGCAAAGCTTGGGGACAATTCATTGAAAGTGCTAGAGGAGAATACCGAGGAGAAGAACGAATATAAAATTTTGACGAGACAATTGCATGAAACAATTGGATTTAAACTTGATACGGTTAACAAACATGTTTATTTGACGGATTTGGGGGGTGCGGTTTATAGAGTGGGAATGGATGGGAAGGATAAGAAGAGGGTCTATGATGAGGAATGTTCATTTACGGGTATTGGATTGACGCATGTTTGAATAGGGTTAGGCTCGTTTGCAAGATAATTTTCTAATATATTGTATTCTATAAAGAGACGATGGGCATATTCCTAGTATTAGAAAACAAAATAGAAAGGGGCAATACTATGCAAATCTCGGCAAGAAAATATGATCCCGCTTCACCCGTAATTACCTCGCACCCTACCTCCGCGCCGGTGCCTAATTTTGGTTAAAATCTAGAGATGTGCCAAGGTAGGGTATGATCTTCTATGCATGATCGTTGCAACATATCCGAGCCCATGTTCCGATCACCACCCCAGTTAGCACAAAAACCCGCCGATCTGTGATATGTTATATGCGGTGTCACTACTGGGGTAAACAGAGAATGTACAAAAGCTCCTATTAGAATGGTTTCGTTATCCATTTGTTAAGAAAATATTACCCATACCGATTAACCTGCCTAATAACCATATTCACCAGATAGCTTCCCATCAGACTCTTCATGAAGGAACATATCCTTGCTCCTATCCCAACTATTCAGACCTCGATATGAACACGAAATTTCGTGCCAAATGAGTACATAAGAAGGGAAATGAAATCGGACCAGTCGTTAGGCCTTGACTGTAATGTTATGAACAGCACCACCCGCCAAACTCAAAGTAATGTATCCATCGTCCCCATTCAACTGCGCATCGAAAGCTTTAGGTCCATTATTCCATGCCACCTCCCCATCAACATCGATCTCAATTGTAGTATCGCGTTTCACAGATGTACCAAATCTAACCGGTAGACTAACTGACCCAGATGTACCAGCGAGAGCATCTACACTCATCAAAAACCGCCCACTGGTATTGATACTCCAATTCACATTAATTGGACCCTTTGGAGTGGGAATTCGACCCTTAGCCCACTTGAGATCACCCGGATATGGTTTTATGCTCCAAGTGGAAAATCCAGGTCCTGTAGGAATTACACCCAAGACATAATTACTCATTGCAGGCACAATACCCGTGCTCCATCCATGAGCCATACTTGTAAATCCTTGTTCGTATGGGCTTCCATTCGGCCCAATCCCTTCCCACATAGAAACTTTGGGATCGTTGTTGGCCATCCAACCATATAATCTTCTGATTTCATCAAAAGCGCTTGCTACGAGGTTGGTCTTGAATCGAGCGGATATTTCGAAGAAAGATATAAATGCATAGACACGCTGGGAGAAATCTGCTTGTAGAACGTCGTTGTCGTAGAATGAGTTGCCGTAAAAGCGCTTATTGGCGGTATTGAGGTAGTTGAGGATAGAGTTGGAGCGAGAGGAGTTAGTAACTCCAGCGAGAATAGATATAGAGTTTCCATCCTGAGAGTGGGTATTACAAAATGCTTCGCCGATGCAGGGAGGACCTTGTCCGTCGAAGAATGCTCCGACTGAGTTGTCAAAGTTGTTGGAATTGAGTGCATCAGATACAACTTTAGCACGAGCAAGCCAGCGAGAAGCATCGGAAGATTGGCCCTGGGACTTGGCAATTACAGCAGCGTTCTCGAGGGCAAGGACATAAAGGGCGCTATAGTATGTGACTGGACCAAAACGAGGAAGGAATGCGTAATCGCCATAACTTCCCGATATACCAACTCCTTTCCAGATAAGGTTCGTACCGCTATCTGTGACAGATGGGTAGAATACATCCAGGACTTTGACAATGTTGGGGTAGTATTTTGTAATGTAATCATTGTCGCCGGTGTACATCAACAAATCGTAACTGCTGACGATCCACCACAATGGATAATCGAGAAGGTGAAGATCATAGTTGCCACTATTAGAAAGTAAGTATACACCCTTGAACAACGGCTGAAATGATCTCTTACATTGATGCGGGGGGAATCCATCCATCAGCACGTTGATGATCCCCCAAATCTGCAAGAATATTACGAGATGCTTCGGGTGCATCATGCGACAAGAACAATGTTTTTCCGGCAACAGCAACATCACCGACATATGGGTCTCTATCTCGCTTTGCTCCATCCAGGAGAACCAATTTGCCATCGAGAGTTGGACTGAAGGCACCTCGAGGGTCGCTAGAATTTTGTAGAAAAATATCGGTTGCTATGTCATTGGTGTATACACCATCATACCACCATTGATTGAAATCTTCATCAGAGCTTTCGAACCATCCAGTGAAGGTATTTGGTGTGCCATGAACACCTGAGAATTTCAAGCTCAAATAGTCGATGGATACTTCTCCATATGGTGCTGTATATGGTGCATCTGCGGCTAATGCATCGAGATAGATCTTGACGTATCGAAAACCATGAAGGCCGTCGGCACACACTTGTGTACCTTGTTGACACCCGTGCTCTTCAGTCCAGGTATAAGGTTGGCTATGAACAGCAATCTGAACAGTCTGCAGTTAGAGACAAGTAGTGGTCATAGAGAAGCGCAGTGAATATCATACCTGATCAGATCCTGGAGTGATTGTTTCGCCCTAAGTTACTGTCAGTACAAACTATGCTTTGAGAAGGTTTGAAAGTGTACTAACACTGTTTGATCGTGAAAAGTCACTGATATTGGAAAGATATGTCAAAGTTTCGGAGAAAGCAAGTCGAATACCGGGGGGAGTTGCTGAAGCACCAGCAAAGTTGATCCTCAGGTATCCCACGGTGTTTTGTCCAAAGTCAACAATAATAGAAGGAATATTACTTGATCCATTAGCTCTAGTCAATGTGGTAACCCCACCACCTTGTCGAAGGAGAGCACTAGGATTTTTGACATCTCCGGAGGTATTAACAATGCGTTGAGGTGTGATGTCATTGGAAGAGGGAGCTCTGACATATTTTTGCCAGCTTGGAACAGCACTGGCGTCCTGTCTGGCCGAAAACTGGTTCTGAATGGAATATTTGAAGTCTTTTGGTGCAGAAGAGTTTACAAAGGTTGTAAACACAAAGATGCACAGAAACAACGGTGCTAAATGCGACCCTCTGGAAAGAGAACGGCGGCAGAACATGGCGCCAGCGAAGAAAATAGATAGAAGTAGAATTTTGTTGTCCACTTGGAAAAAAATGTTGAGGAATGGTCGTAACTCTGCACCTTTGGACCCAAGCTCACACCTTTATATGGGAACGCTGCCTCCTTACAGATGAGATCATTTCCCTTTCTTGATCTCGTCCATGATATTCAATGACCCGAGATACCGAATTCCAACATTTTAGATATTGAACGGTTACCTGTAGGTTTCTCCGCATATTGGCGCCTGGGGTAAGTGGGTTTATTTGAGTGAATGGGAAGCACCAACAAAGACCTAATATGAACCCATGTCGATGATTTGGCGACATATATACCGCGATGATCAGCAGGAAAGCGCTAAGCACAACAGAGATTAATGCCAAACTTAATCCTAACGTTAAATATGTATGAACGAATGACCAACACCAAGGATGCAAAAGGGAGCACCGGATCGGATCATTTGTGAGACAGTCAAAGTAAAAAGATCGCGTCTAAATATTTTCACGTAATGTCATGATGAAATGCGCGTGAGGCGCCTCGCGTACGTGATAAATTCGCCGAGGTTCCAAGACCACCTGCTTGTTTCCTGAATACATCCTATAGAAGAGGGAAGCGGTTAATAATTTCTCCCAGTAGCTCTTTCCAATACTACAACCACATCGGAGATGTGTATAATGCAGTGTTCGGGGTTTACTCTCGCGAGTGCAATGAATCGTCTTTTCAAAAGTCTCCGCAAAGTTACACCAGGATGGATGCCGGGTACAAGGGTACGTACCGAGGTCAGCCGTCAAACAGTCAAAACAAAGGTATGCAGCTTCACCGTCATGTCAAATGGACTTTCACCCCGACAATTTTTTGTGTGTGGGTGGTAACAAAAATGATTCAGTCATATGAGATAAAGTACAGCGGTTCAAGCGCTCTTGCAGATGCATCAATTTCAAATAATTGCCCCTTAATTTTTCCCATTCCAACGTTAAACGATTGTTGGTTTTAGAGCTGAAAAATTAAGATTATCTGGATGCTGTGCTTTGGAATATGCTCAGCCCGAGGAGTAGTCCAAGTCAAAGACGGCAAAAGTTGGAATATCTCTCTTGGAAGCAGAACGGAAGAAATCAAAGAAGATCGTATGCGTAGCTTGAAGCTGGCTTTCTTCGTTTGATCTGAGGTTTCAGTTAGAGGAGAAATGCAGCAAGCAATCTTAGTTCCCTAGTTTTGTGTCTTGGTGAGTTGTAGAGGGGTTCATAGTATTGATTCAGGAATGAATTTGAGCAAGAATGGCAGAAAGAGCTGCAAGTGTACTCGTGTTCGAAAATTTGCGACGTGAAGACTTATATTTTGATGATAATTTACAACACGAATCTCGGATGATGTATGTCTGGGCCCTATAATAGACTTCTAATACTCATTCGAAGTCTCTTGCCTCACCTCTCACTCCAACACAAACTTTTGCAATTAATGCTTGCCCAGGTCCATTGTCACCAATCGAATTCACGACTCCGCCGCATGTCACTACATAGATGCAGTCACTATCGTTGTCTCCTCTCCCAAAAGCTAGAGCAGTTGGACCTGCCGTTTCTTTCTTATCTAGTCCGCCTAAGATCTTGAGCCTTTCCTCCTTTTGTGGCTCAACCCCGACTTTGACGAACTTCAAAACTGTATGTGCCGGGTTTGTAGCTAAATAAGCACTCCCTTCACAATCGAATGCAAAATCATCCCCGATCAACTGATTTACTACAACTTCCAGACTGTCTCTTTTGTACTCCCCGGTTTCATCCACTTGCATTTTCACGAGCGTCCCACGATCAGTAACTGTTCCGAAAATCTGCCCTCTAAAGTACTCCAGGCCATTAAGTGCAGGCCACGGTGGCCGAATTGTGACTTTTCCTAATCTCTCATCCTCAATCCAGATCGAAACTTTTCTCGTTTGTAAATCGAACGCAAAGATTTTACATTGCTGGGATTCGGCCATCAGTAGAGTCAACGTCTGAGGAATCATCGTAGCACCATTGAGCCATCCTGCTCCTGGTATATCCGCGAGCTTTTCCACTACAGTTGTAGCTGCTCCACGAGACGGATCGAAGCCACGGAAGTCCAAGGAATACACAGCCCAAGTATCAGCTTTCCCATGTACACCGGAGAAGGCATAAAATAAATCGGCGATTTTTGGATGCTCTATAATCGCTTCTGCGTGATTTTTGGATCCATAGATGCCAGTTTCTTCATCGTCCTCTAGAGGTGCTTCTGAAGTAGTATTGAAATCATGTATTAACTGGATAGTAGACTCGGGATCTTTATCTCTGGGATCAACATAGAATATCTGGCCGACAATCATATTCGTGACGAGAAGCGTTCCATCTGATCGCACGGCAATATTCTCAAGGAAGTAGCCAAGAGGGAAACGAGCAACAATTTCATATGGTAGCAAGTTGGGCACTCCTTCTAAATGTTCTTCCATAGTTTTGATAATGATGGGATTAGGTAAGGTTATATTAGTGAAATAAAAACAAAACACGACAAAAATGAATCTCTCGTATAATTACCTGGAGGTAGAAAGCGAAGTTGAAATTTGTCATCTGATGGTACTGGCATGGAACTTATGCACACCTTTCCACTTTAGGAAGGTAGATAACTATTGGCCAATACCAATTATATCCAAGGACTAATACCAAACAAGACTGTCCATAGAATGGGAAGGGTGAAAAGGCCATGGAAACTGTTATCATTTGCTTAGGGTCATCGCGCGCCTAAAACTCTCGGAACATGCTGTGTACAGCCGCAATTCTTCGAATACGTGAAGACATGTTGCTGAATCCAGGCACAACAATCGAGAGTCTGTGTCGAGAGAATTTGAGCACGCCGATATTTTCTGAAATGTTCTCTCGCGTGAAAAATCGCTCTTTCATGACTTGGTTGAAGGCGCCGGTAGTGGGAGCTGAAAGACCCCGCATTTGGTGTGAAATTTGGTCTTACACAATGGTGACCCCGTGATACTTTTCAGCCCTGTCATTGATGGAGTAGATTGACTTTCTTAGTTAAAAAAAAGCGTGTCCATGGTGCAGCTATTTGCGTGCTAGAACCACACATTGAATTCCACGAGACCTCGAGTGCAGCAATCAAGAGCGGCGCAAAGGCGTTAGTGAGGTACCGCCTTACCTTAATCTTAGCTTCTGTTTGAGAGATTATAATGTTATCTCTACTTCTCGGCATGTCGAGTAAACTTCCCTGGCGTCGAGAGTTTTGTTCACAGGCTGACTCCGTTCGTCCCATTCATTCCACGTGTATGGGCAGACATGCTTACTCCGACGCCCAGATCACAAAGGACACGAGATAAGCAGAAGGTCTTGAGTTTGGGGCATATTCACCGTGATTTGAGGTGTTGCGATTTTCCTGATATAGGAATCTGAACCATCCAAGATCGTATCGTGCCGTAGTTCAAAGGTGGCGAGTCGTTGATGGTCAATGTCAAGGCTCAACAGTAGGTGCGCGAATTCGTAATGTTCTTTCCTGAATGCGAAAAATCACAGGGAATTAAGTAATCTAGATGCTGTTTAATTTGGATAAAATTCTATAATCTGATTGCTTAATATAAAGTAAACATTCCTGTATAGTCTTAAAGCTTTTGGGACAATGGTTTGAAAGCTATTTCCAAGCCCAAGTTTCTCATTGTCTCACGAATCCGTGAATCCAATGGTGGTTGGCCTTGGCGAGGGGGAGAACTGCAACTTATAGTATATCATAAAAAGGCAATCAAGAAAAGTGCTCTTATTCACCAATGGCCCCGCGAGTTGTGCTCTATAGAATTTCGGGAGATGGTGTTTGCAGAGATATCGATACAGTGACGGTGGCTTGGGGTGGGCAGTATCGGTAGTTGATCACTACAAAGTCATATCCAGAAGTATGATAAGAAATGTAGTTCCCCATCTTCTACTATGTACTTTTAATTCTTTTCCAGCCTCAAACATACTTTTGTCATTTCTTTGCTCCTCGAAGATTTGCGCCCTCTCAATGAATTCTATAAAAGTGGTGAGTCCGTGCCGTTTTTTTTAATCAATTCGAAATACGCTCGACGAGCTTGCTCATGATTAAAGTTGGTATTTGAACTGTAAGCAGATCTAATCGGTGAAGGAAGGACCATACCGCAAAGCAACAATCAGCCACGAAAACGCAAAAGGACATTATGGCCGTCGAGATGAATGGTCAAGTAAATAGTGTGTAGGTTAAAACATACTCGCAACATCTTCTTTGCATGTAAGTTCGTGTTGATGCTGCAGCCAAATAGCACAATTTACACTAATCACTAATTTCGTCCGATGAAATGATTGTACTACAGCCAGCCTTCTGAATTCTTACTCTCACTCTCACTCTCACTCACAATATCAAAGCTCAATTGCCATGTCATACCATCTGATGGTATAACTCGTTGATCCCCCTCCTCAGCTCTGAAGTCAGAAAAATAACACTTAACACATATAATGCATCGAAGTTCCCCACTATCTCGGAAAGGTCTTTGTTGTAAGTTGATTGTTGTCAAATCAAGATTTCTATGCTGTAGTTGTGCAACTACTGTAAAGAAGCGAGAAACACCAACAAACAAACCCCTTCATCATGAAGTCGTTTACCGGTATCCTAGGCTTTTTGGGCCTTAAGAAAAGCTCGGAAGAGTCAAGACCAACAGAATTCCAAAAAGCAAAACGCCCGCAAAAACAAGTTACAGTCAATGATCTACCTAGGGATCAGCTTCCTCCTCCTCATCTATTCGGTGAAGTTTTGACAGCGTCAGACTTCAGAGAACAACCCGGTTTAAAATTGATACAGGAAGAAAATGAAGCAATTGGTGATGAGAATGGCAACGATGACGTAGCGATTACTGCTATTACTTGTGCGGGTCGAGACTTGGATTTGAGAGAGAAAGAACATGAACAAACCTTTTATCCACCATCTCAATTACGGATGAGTCTACAATCTCCAAGATATCCACCTCAAGTTCAACACAATAACGACATTAATAATTATCGCATTCGTCGTATACCGTCGAATTATTCCATTAGTATATATTCTTCCGACGAACGCAGCTCTACCCATAAAATGGAGGGTTTACGGAAGAGAGCCAAAACCCCGGTCTATTTCATTGGCCAATTGGAAAAGAAAGCGATGGAACACGACTCTTCAGAATGGCTTGCCAACCAGTATCAGAAAGCATTACCGCGACGACGTATATCCTCTTCTTGGAACCTTGATCTACCTCTGATTCCGCTCAGGAGAACATTAAGGAAAATAAAATCTCAAGAGAGTCTTCGAGATCTTTGCAGACGTAACACGACATCACCATCTGAAGCCTCGGATTGCGAAACTCTTGTTGGATCTGACGGAAGAGGTTCACCGCATAGTTTAATATTTAAAAGGGACGAGAAGGATCATAATTTCGGGGTCAAGAGCGTAGAGTCCCCAACATGCGAACCATTAGACAAGACATCTCTATCGGATCAGGATATCAGCCTACAGATTTGCTTGAATCTTCTGACAAGCAAGTTATCAACATCACTCCAACAAGATCATCATTCCACGACAGAAAACAAAGCATCAAGCTTAGAGATCTTGCTTATGATTGAGGCTTACGAATCGATTCGAAACGGCCTACGAGCAGGTTCACGTGACTTACACGTGACGTCTACGGCCGAGACAGCACTTGATCAATGGATCCAGGCTCTGTATACCATCTATGAGGACTGCCATGGGATTGATCATAGAAGGACCGCCTTGAGCAAGCGTACATAGGATTCACGAAAATCGCCGAAGCCAATTCGGACTTTGCTGAACACCAAAACGGGCGTGCCATACTAAAAGGGTTCGCCCATCCAAGTTCGGGCCTAACAGGAGTCTCTCACCTGTACTCCGGCTTGGCGTTTCGAGGAAGATACGGTTCTATTGGAACTTTGATGGGTGTGAAAACATGAACACTCATTTTGAACGATCAATAATCGAAAGAGACTCGGCCAAGCCACGATGCTTGGCCACGACTGGGGAGGGATGAGAAAGACTGATGAGATCATGTCTGTAGTAGCAGAATGCTCATAGGCAATATGTACTTCTTTTTGAGGGAAATCTTTGAGAATGGATATAGTAACACGCTCTCGAGACCGGTTGATCAACCCCGTTTATGTAGTATTATGAAGAAAGAGTCAAGTGGATGAATAATTGAGTCGGGGAAGATGATAGGAATCTTTGGGTAGAATCGAAGGTCAAAATCTATCTCGATGGGATACGAACTGCAGAGTTCGTGATGACGAGGATGAGAGGTGAAAGATCGAGGGACCAATGTCCTGGCTCCTCCCACCATGAATTTACGTGTAGATTAAGATCGTGGAACGATTGCATGGCTAATGGGTAACGATTAATGATTCAATGAATAATGAAAGAATTGTTTCCCATGATTTGCGTTCGATGTCTTCAAATTTGGGGACTTCACTTTTTTTTTCTAGAAAATTAGGAGAACTTTGCAGCGAAGAGGCGGGATCACTGGTCGTTGAAGATATTTTGGCAAGTTGCCAATCCATCTTTCCAATATTAGGTTATCTGGTAGGTATGCTTCAGGTACCTACACAAGTCCTTCTCAGTTCAGTGCTCAGTTCAGTACTCAGTAATCTCGGGTTTGAAGTTGACTTTTAATCGTGTATCACCAGCACATGGCACAATCACAAGTGTTCTACAGTCACATTCAAAGCAAACAAGTAATTTGTAAAATCAAGATTTTCATAAACCATTCTGGAAAGCCATCAGAACAAAAGGGTATCTATCTATTTATCTGAACTACCCATCTCCCAACCCCCCAGCTCCAGATCCCATATCTAGAAAGAAACAAAGCGCAAACCACTCCCTCCCATTAGAGCTGAATCCACCTTAGGAGAGCCACTCCTAAGGCTTCCAGGCTCTCTCCGGGCTCTGACTATCTCTATCGCGCACTATCTTTTGTTCGTAACTCCTCGCGTCAAGTAGCTCCCCATTCCATAGCAACACGCTGCTTTTTGTCACCATCGACCATATCAAATACTGTTCAAACATCCAGCGCTCCACCACCATAAAACCGCAATGCAATAAAACACGACGAAATCTGAAAAACCAAAAACTCAAAACACCTCCAAGCATCTACTCGAGCGTGTCCTCCACCCTCATCATACGGGAACTAACCTGGGTTCCTTCCCAAGCGTTGCAACACGTATGTGGGTTTTCGCGCATCCGAACCTAAGAAATAAAAAGCAGACGCATCTGTGGCGGACGTGCCACAAATGGAACTATCTACTGCGAACTATCTACCGGTACATGTTTGCAATCTTTTTTTGGGGGGGGGGGTTTCCTTCAAGTATGACCTCTCAAGCTTGATCTCTCCTCTAGACAATGACGGGTCTGCAACACGTGGTGATTTCGTGGCAGGAAAGTTCATGTAGTCAGTCTAGGATGAAGAAACGCGGGAGTTGGTAAAGAGGTCCCAGCGGTTGCTGATGGGGAGGAGAAGAAGGTAGGAGGGAAGAGAAGAGAGAGAAATGTTGAGATATCGATACCAAGTTACATGTCCGTTGTAGTCGTCACTACTTGTCGATGTGGACATGAACCGGTGAGAATCAACGTGGTGGGATTTGTGGAGAAAGATTGGGTGAGTCGGAATCCAGGTGGGTATCGAGAACGTTTGAATTGAAGGGAGAACTTGATATCAGACCGGCGAGAAAGGGCGCACTGAATTATTTTTTTGGAGGTTTTCTCTTTTGAATTGTTTTTGTGATTGTTTTGTGAGTCTGTGGTACTTTTCGACACCAGTGATTTAGAAATGGTGGAACCGTTAATTTGTGGGACGCCGATAGACCGAAGTGTGCAGTCCTTTTCAGGACGAAACCAAATGGATGCGGAGGTACTTTACTAGATCGCTGCCGTTGGTGAAGGAAAAAATCTGAGATACGATCCTGTCCGGACGAAGTTGAGTGGGTGCGGGGGAACAAAGGATCGCCGCCGCTGTTATGAAAGTCGAAACCGAGATACGATCCTTGAAGGACGAAGGCGAAAAGATCCGAATGCTGCTGGGGGTACTTTACTAGATCGCCACCGCAGTATGAAGAAACAAAGAAATCATTTTTGAGAGAGGAGGGGTTTCTTTCCTGAACTGTCCTTGTGAGATTCAGTCCGTGGCTCCGACGCCAGTGCCAGCACTGGTGGTGAGATGTGGGTGGTGACATTGTTGAAATAAATGCCGTTGAAAGTTAGATACCGAGAAAGAGCTTGACAGCATTGCTGCAAGTGCGTGAGTGGGAGAACTCCGACGTGGCGAAGTTTAAGGTGGTGTTAATATTTCTGAGGACTTCGAAAGATAAATGCCCAAAGAGTAAACGTTATAAATGAAGGTGTAATGGCCATCATGGACATTGCGAAAAGGCAAATGTCGAAAGTGATTTGGTTGTGGTGGTTATGGTGGTTATGGTGGTTATGTTGAGGTGGATAGACGTTGTTGCGAAAATCCAATATTCGTAATACACATCGCTGGCAAACGAGTGCATAAGTCGAAGTAAAATCGATATCGAGAAGGGTTATGAAATCGAAGAATAAGTTAGGTGGTAAGGTTCCCGTGGAAAATCTTTGGCGTCAAAATTCCGAGGGGTATTCATACCGATGAAAGTTGCATGACCATGTCAAGAAACTTGATTATGTGTAGACGGAGTCATGTGGTCAGAGGACTCTCAATAGAATTTCGCTGATGACGAATGTTGGAAGGTCTTTAGAAGAGAGAGAAGGTTAGACAAACTAAAGGATGTCATGCTGGAGTTGAAGAATTTCCGGAAAGGTCCAGAACTGGTTTTGACCAAGGATCGAGAGCCAAAGACCAAAGAAGATGAAGGGATAAGGTCGAGATGAACAGAGGGAAGAGGTAAGCTTTTTTTTGGTGATTATTTTCTGTTTTCATTTTTTTTTGAGTTTTTCTGTTTTCTTTGAGAATGCATCAATTCATGGTGACAAGTCACACAGCAGTCACCGCTGCTAATGGTAAAATTCCGAATGGACCTTTTCAGGCCGAAATGCGTGAAGCCTCGCCGCAAAATTTTGATGTTGGGAATGAGTCATACCGGGAAAACGATCTTGAACAAGATGAAGACACCAGAAAGAGGAGAGCATTTTACCAACATGAGTATGATCCAGTGCAAAAGCGAGCCCAACCAGTATAGAGAGTCGATGACGTCGAAGAGTGCAGGACCAAGAACAAAAGTCTCTTGTATGGAACCCATCGAGAACCCAATATCCACCAAGAGCGTTCCAAACTCAAGGCAGCGTAGTTCTTTCAGGTACAAGAGACCATCGTTCATTCATCGATGCATCTAAGACGTCTGGATGATTAAGAGGTGACGAGTTATGTAGATGGGTTGGTTGATGGTTAGGCAGGCTGGGATATCGACTTACTTCTCTTGACCAGCTGGCTTGTCTTCTTCAGCATCATTCTCCTCGGGAGAGACGACGACAGAAGGACTGTTTGCCGATAAGGCTGGAACTCCGAATGAGTTTGTAGACCCAAAGCGGAAAGAAGATCCAGTGGAGCCACTGACACCAAAGGTTGTCGCAGCTCCAAATTGAACTGCAGCCCCAGAACGAGTGATGACAGTTGGAGGTGAGAGTGCTACTGTAGCGCTCTCACTCACTAAAGATGGAGTTGAAGGAGCTGGCGCAGTGACAGCAGCCTGTGTTAAGAGAACGCTCGAGGATCCCCAGCCTGGATGTGCAGGTTTAAAGTAACTGGACACATTTGGTGGAGCAGAAAAAGTCTCTTCAACTGCTTCAGCAGGATGAGGGAATTCTTGATGATCCTGTTGATTGTCATCCTCGGAATCCTCATAGTCAGGGAGATCTGGGATACCATTGTGTCCCGAAATATCCCTCTGATCGTCACCCTCGTCACCCTCGTCATCCTCATAATCCTCATTGCCAGAGAGGGTCGTGGGGTCGACATGCTGAGATTCATCACGCTGGTCGTCATCCTCATCGTCCTGATTCTCAGAGAGGTATCGGGAATTTTCGGGTTGTGATTCATCCTGAGAATTGGTGACAGCTTCGGTCTCATTGATAACAGCTTCCGCTGGCTCATAAGAAGGGCTAGCAAGTTCGCGCTCTCTTCCATTATCTGATGCACCATATAGATCATCCACAGAAGCAGCAGGAGCAACAGATCTATCACGATTAAATTCGAGATTTTCCTCGGTAAGAACGTGGACGCCACAGTGGTTACATCTATTTCCATTGTAGCCACGGTCATGATAACACTCCCATCTATACGAACCCCGAAATCCGGCGAGACCAGAAGCTGAATCAGATTGTTGAGTGCTAGTAAATACATCATCTGAAGCTCCGAGTTGAGGAAGACTATCAGCGTTCTCGTCGTCGCTATCGACAACATCATTGTTGTTGCCCTTGCAGCCAGGAGTTGGTGTGCGATAACGACGAGAGCGATCTTCCTGAGCACGTTCCTCACATTCATGAGGAGTCGGTGTGCGGTAACGACGAGAGCGACCTTCCTGGGCAAGTTTCTCACTACCATGATTTCCGTGAGACATGCCTCCTTGATCTGGATCACTTGTTTCGATGCTAGGAACTACCTCATCTGCGGCAAAAGAACGGCTTTTATTACTCTAAAGAAATTCATTCAACAACTTATTCTTTGCTGCTTCAATCCTAAGAAGCTCCTTGGTCAGCTGGAGATCTTCTTGATCTTGAGTTAATTCGGGAAGTTTTTTGTTAAAAACATTAACAGCGATCCTATAATCCTCAGCGGCTTCCTCGAATTTCTGGCCTTTGGCCTTAAATTTCTCAGCGATGTCCCAGATCTCGTCGACATTGACCTGAAACTTCTCAACAGTTTCCACGAGCTCATCGTTTCTTTTGATTAGTTGCTTCTTGTCGTCCTTTAAGGAGCGAACCATTTTGGCAAGACGTTGATTTTCTTGGATAATGCGTGGATGTTCTTCAGCAAGTTGGATGATGTTGCTTCTCTCAAGTCTGAGCTGATGATTCGACTGTAAAAGCTGCTTCATGCTCTCTCTGATTTTATCATTTTCAGCCCGAGATGCCACTTCCTGTTTCTCAGTCGCCTCGATTTTTTTTTCCATCTCAGCAAACTTGGCAGCATACTCGTCGCACTTGCAGGTATTGGTTGTGCCGATCTTTGGAGAGCCAAGTTCCTCCTTAGCAACCTCGAGGTCGCTCGACGAACAATCCTGAGGCGCAGCAGGAAGATGGGCTTCTGCCTCCGTGGCAGCCAATGGGCCTGTAAGATCGCCATCGGAGTGGGGTGTAAGCTGCTCGACGACACTCTCACTATCGGCTTGGCCAGCTGTAACATTGACCGCAGAAATCGGAGCCTTTGCCGTGACACCGTTTTCTTCACCGACCAAAACTGGAGCGGCAGCCGTGCTTTCGACTGGCTTTGGAGAGGATGTAGAAGTTGATGATCCAGCATCAACTTCCTCCTTGGGAGCACCACCAGCAGTGCCAAATACTGGTGTGTCTTCAAGACCAAGGACTACCCTCT
Organism: Botryotinia calthae; assembly: GCA_004379285.1. NCBI lineage: Eukaryota > Fungi > Ascomycota > Leotiomycetes > Helotiales > Sclerotiniaceae > Botryotinia > Botryotinia calthae. The sequence continues at coordinate 78,062 of PHWZ01000054.1, forward strand.
CCACTTGAGGGTAAGTTGTGGCAGCCAAATCGGATTGACCACTTGTTGGATGGGAACGAGGGGCATCACTCCTCTCGACCCGTGTTCGCTTCATAGGCTCAGAAGGTTGCTCGCCAACGCCTTCGTCACCGCTGATAGTCTTTGCGCTTCTCTTCCTCTTGGAAGGAGAGAGCGGCTCCAAAGTTGGAATCATGGCATCGGAAAGCTACAGATTTGTAGTTAGCAAGTGTCATGGTGGAATTGAAAGCTGGTGATGAAATAAAACAATCCCACGACCATATCTTGTAGCATGGTGTGCCGGATAAGAAATGTGTCAAAACCAAAATGAAAACTTGAAGTTCCAGAAACAAAGAATGTTCACATTGATGAAACGTGAAATGGGGTTCAAGATAGGGGAACATTATCGGGTATCAAAAAATATGAAATTGGTAAACAGATAGAACTTACTGCATTGTTGCCACCAGATGGTACTTGCCCGCTTTGAGCTGGAGCTTTCTTGGCAGGTGAACGCATATTTGCGACCGGTGCGATATTCTTGGAGATACTTGAGGCGGAGGAGGCTTGGTTTTGATCTGCCGATGTCTTCTTGACAGGAGACTTTGATCTCGTGATTGGCGGCATGATTCGTGAGGAATGAGGTTTAAGAGTTGATGGTAAAAAGAGGAAGGATTCGTAAATAGGGTTGTGGTTGGAGGTAAGTAACGAGTACTTTCGAGAGACGAAGTGCTTTCAAGAAGTTATTGGTAAAACTGTCGTTATGTGGTGTTGGGCAACACGGAAAGTAACAAAAGACTTGTGTGTGAATGGGACAAGTGCGTTGTGATGTGGGACCAGCGAGATTGATTGAATGTTTGCAAGTAGTACGAAGGTTGTCAAGTATGATTGATGCTTTGAATGAGTTCTGGAAATTTTGGATGTAAAGAGGATGGAGGTTGAGAGAAATTCTGAGAGGGAAGAGGATCGTTTTGTGCGCAGAAAAGTACTCGCTAATTAAACTTGATGAAAACTCTGATCGGCTTAGTGTTGGCAGTATTCAATTTTTGAGGCCTTTGATGATATATTTATATATATATTCACTTCAAACAATCAATTCGCTGAGCGTTCTACGGAGAATTCCCAACAAAACCTCAATACATAGTCATGGAAGCTCAAGTGCTCTAATATTGTTCTACGAGCTTCAAATATGGTGTTCATGGTAATGGGATGGATAGTTTTACACAATAGTGAATACTTCGATCTGCTATTGAGAGGTTGTTTGACTCTTGGTGGCGGTGGAGGAGCAGAAGGAGCTGAATCAAAATGTGTGACTCAGCAAGTTCTTTATCACAGGAAATTGCATATCAAAATGACGGCCGTACTGTTGCCGAGTTCACAAGGTATGAGCACGTTTCCTAGTACCTTAATTTCTGTGGCTAATGAATTAGTAATAGAAAGTGAATGATACTTGTAACACTGATGGATGACATTCAGATACGAGTTCCGCCGCGGGGTATGTTGGAGTCATGAGGTTGGGGCCGTATTTGGAGAGAGGCACAGTGGCGATCAGATTTACACCATAACAGTGAAGACATTGTAAGAGGGTGCCGTATTGAAGCTCCAGGTAGGGATGAAGAGGCATTCTATGAGATTTGGTTAGTGGGCAAGCTTAGAGAGCAACAAGATGAATGTCATTTCACGGCATGGGATAGGTTTCTGCATGTAAATCAAAATTGTAGACAAGATCTGATATGCAGCGAGTACTATATACAAACTGTGTCATCGGTGGTATTTCTATCTCAACCGTGGACATGAAGAACGATATACAAGTAGAACCATACAAAAGTGACCAAAACATTTCTTGCCACAGCCATCATCATGAGCCTAGAATTGAGAACACAGACTTAGAGCACTATTCAAAACACATAGAGTACCCTTCACTGCAGATTCCTGCAGGTAAACTACAAACATCCACCACCATTTGTGGTTACCAGTATGGATTCGGGGAAACCACGCCTCTCCATCGTGGCAAATATCAACAGTAATAAGAAGGTGAACGTGCAAGTGAAGGTATTTTAGACCGCAGACCTGGGAATTTGGCGTTGCGGGCAGTAAAATCGATTTTTGAAAACGGAATATCGTAAATGTAGGTTAGAGTTGATGGGGTATCTTACTCCCAATACAAGAGTCGAATTTGGCCATGAGAGAGGCAGAAGGATATCCATAGTCTCGAGGCGTCGACCGGAACAGAGCCGACACAGAGAGTGATGTAACAGGAAAATTGAGTGTGAAACTTGATGGATCTTGAATCCAAGTTATATGGGTAGTTGTGTTGTTTGTGGTGGTGTCGTGTGTACTGGAGTTGAGGTCCAGAGATTGGCCGGAACGCAGTACCAAGTAATAGATGTGGTCTGGGATCAAGGACAGAATGTAGAGTCTGAAGGTGCTTCAAGTTTTGTCAGGACGTCTCCCTTCAAAGCTCAAAGGCACCCAAAGATTCAATTCGAGTCAACGCGATCGATTATGGGGTAGGTAATTGTGTCTTCTTGGTGGTGGGTATTTTCGAGCGGTTTTGTCGATATTGAGCTTTCAGCAGACGGGAATCGGAAATTCGAAATCATTCATTTGCCCATTAGAGCTGAATCCACCTTAGGAGAGCCACTCCTAAGGCTTCTTGGCTCCCTCTGGACAACTTGAACTCTTCCTCGTAATCGATGGTCTTGCTTCGTTGCTCAGGCGCCTGCAGATACCTTCAAGTTAGCTGCTGCGATCTTTACAAGGAAGTCTAGGACAGGATTTGGTAACTGACTATGATGTGAAGAGACAGCTAGGGGGATTCCTCGATTGGACCAGGAAAAAGAGGTCTATCAGGTGTGTTCCACAGGCGAAGATTAGACTCGTAAGTGTTAGGCGGATCCGGTGACTTCGGGGTCACTGAAGGTGTGACGTAACGAAGAGGAACGGAAGAGCCGGTTCTCTGAATTTATCATAATATCAGCAAAGGAAAAACAGAAGTAGCCTCTAGGAGACCTTTAAGGGTGGAGTGGGAATATTGGGTACCTTTGGGCTTGATGACCTGGAGACTGTATCAGAAGTTTCTTTGAGCAGTTCGTTGAATCCCATATCTTCTGGAACTACTTCAACTGACTGGATAGGAGTATCACAGTCCTTAGCGCCACTGTGAGAGAGATCATACAGACTCATCAGTATCTCGGCAGCGTTCTCATCCGCGAGCTTCTCTAACTTTTCTGCCAGCTCCTCATCTGTAAAAAGTGGTTCATCGTGATTGACAGATATAATCTCGGGAGTCTTGAGGAAAGTTAGCAGAAGCACTAATTCCTTACGACGGGAGGAATCTTACTTTTCGACCTTCGTACAGTACATAAGAAGCCTGATTAGTGCCTATGGCTTTGAGTGTTTTGTACTTGTCTTCAAGTGTATCGTATTCCTCTTGCAACTCAGCCTTCTCTGTTTCCTCTTTTGCTGCAAGAGTACATTGCTCTTGCAATTCAGCCTTGACTGCTTCGTGTTCGGCTTCGAGAGTTTTATGTTTCACTTGTAACTCAGCCTTAACTGCCTCAAGCTTGACCTCAAGAATTCTGTAGTTGTCTTGCAAAATCTTACAGCTTTCAAGACCGCAAGTAGATCTTTCTCTCCAATATTCGGCATCTGAACGATACTTCTCAACTGTATCCTTTAGCTCTTCCTCACGAGCAACAGACTCATTATCGAATTCCTCTCTGACTTCAAGCTTGATTTTCAAAGCCATTATTTCATCGTCTTTCTGTTGAAGAAGTTGTTGGAGAATTTTGTGATCTTGCTCCTTCAAAACATCCCGAGAAGCTGTGGATGCGGTATCCTGGGTGACTGAGTCAACCATGTGCTGGTCATGGTCAAGAGGTGAAGTGGAAGAATGGCCACGAGAAACATCAGGTAGACCACCAGAGACATGACTAGTAGAGCTTTCGACGCGCGAAGTTGTGAACAAGATTGGCTTAGATTTGCCATGAGCTTTTCGTTGGGGATGGTCGGTTGACTTTTTGAGTGGTGTGACCGGAGCCTCATCTCGTCTAGCACGCTTGGTTGGTTGCTGCTCATCGTTGTTGTCGGACTCGATGTCATGCTTGAGGCCGTCTCTTGGGGAGGACAAAGTGAAAGCGGGTGTGCGGCGAGCATCTCTAGAATTCTTATTCATGGTGGTGGAATTCATGATGAGAATGTGTAGAATGATCTGTCAAACAAACGTGCGTGATTTCGAGAATTTAATGGTAAAGAGAGGAAATCTGAAAGGTTTGTATGTTTAAAGAGTTGTTGAAAATTGATTGTTGTGGGAATGTAAATTTTGGTCACAGTGATATGGGGTTCAATTTTGTAATTGTTGCAGGGTCAAAGGTCGAAAAGTGCGAATTGATTTAAATTTATTAATTTTGAAGCTGCTGTATGATATCATGTAAAATCTGGAGGCCGCGGCTTGTACGTCTACGATCAAGGGTGATTAGCGAAATCTCATTTTAATTTTTACAGAAGTGAATATTCAAGACGCGACTAATAGGTAATCTCGTGATATTATTCGTATTTTGAAACCACTACCAAGCATAGTCAACATAATACAAGCTAAGAGCTGCTTCACTATTTCCTCATAACACTTATGGCTACAAGTTGCTGCTTCTAGAGAACTACGGAAAACAATGAGTCCAGTTCATACCACCGAAACATTGAAAGGTCTAGTACCAAGTAATCCTGTATAAATTCACCCGTTGAATATCGGCAAGACGGGAAGGATATTGCCGAACGTGAAATATTAAAATGACTGAGTGCCTATAGGTGCCATTCTCATAGGGACACTGCTGAGTGATATTACATATTGATTAGAACTCAAACTAAACAGCCAATTGCATGCCCGAACAGGTGAGCATCTACAATACTAAAACATACAAGCGGTCAAACATGAGCAAGCACGCTGCAAACTCATGGCTCTGATAAATGAATCTGTAATTTCGTGGAGGGAAGAATAATTTTGATTCACCATGTACTCATCAACCTCATCCAGCTTCTTTTGTCATTTCACAACCTAAAATAGCTTCTTCGTAACAATTGCGGAGAATATCAACTCCTTCTTTCATGACATATCTCAAGTAAATACAAGCAGAAGGCTGATGAACAATAGTCAATAAGGCAAATCTATCTCCTTGTGGAAATATTCCAGAGGCACTTGACAGAACTCTGCAAGCATCAATGAATGATATAACGGATGAAGTAAACAGAACCTTTCCTCCCCAACTTTAGAGGGTCTGTGATGAGGAACTTGCCCCTGGGGGAAAGGAGTAGGAGCAAAATTGACGATGGCAATCATCAGTATCATCGTTGATATGGTCCGTTAAACAAGACCAGCGAAAGTCAGAACTGGGGGAAAGTGACTTCACCTTAGATCATGTTGTTTTCACAAACAAAGAAATCCGAGTCCCACTACAATGATGTTTCCATTTCCATAGAAAAATCTGTGAAAAGTACCATCAATGTCCTCGATGAATGATATTGGCATCGAATTTTCATAATGTATCTAAATGAAGCCTCTAGTACTGGGGTTTTTTTTGGATAATGATTCACCCCAATCCACCCTAAGAATGATAATACTGATGAGTACAACTTATTTCGTTCGTTTCTCCCGAAATAACAACTCATAAAATGCTAGTAGCATTCAAATCATTGCCTCACATTGCACGAAACAACCAATTGGCGGTCATAAGAGATAAGCATAACTTCCAAGCGCAACAACCGTGGTCCATGCTGCTTTCATCTCCGTCACCACCCCCAGAGAAAGAATTTTTGCTGAGTACTTTCGGACCATTTGCATCCGTTGACATTCGGCTCCTGGGAGTCTCATCTTGTTCTGTTTTATCTGTATTGTCTTCCATATATAGAGGCTCCCAGATAGGCATGTGTGAGCGATGTTCTTGACTGCCAACTGAATCTAGACGGGGCATATGCATGGTGTTGAAAGGTGTAAGATTCGCTTGTCGCTCCGATTTGTATGAAGCAAAAGGTGAATCGCGTGTACATGGCTTAGACTCTCGTCGATGAAATTGTCTGGCTTCTTGATACGCAGATATGGCGGTTTCGTCGTCGGAAGATAGGGAGTTAGAGCGATGGCCTTGAAGGATCATCATCGCGAATGGCTTAGTCAATTGACTTGATGGTTTAATCTAAATAGCAACAAGCAATTGGTAATATCGATGAGAAAGCGAAGTTGATGATTAAAAGTCTTTGGGAGAACTTGATACATTAGACCATGAGATAAAAAGTGAAGGGGTATGGGAAAGGGTCCAACCTTGTCGACGAATATTCAATGCTGGTTTATAATTGTATCTTGCGAAGGTTTGAATGGATCATGAATTATTCATGTTACAAAATATGCAGACCATCTTCACATTTGGGACACGAAGTCAAGTGAAGTATTAGCAAAAGTGCGAACTTTCGGTAACTGCTATGGTGTCCATGACTACTTTGGAAGGTGCTCTACAAATGAGTCCTGCCATATTTTATCACAAGTCTTCTTTAAGCTTTGCTACAAGCAGGCCTTCTAATATAAATTGAGGAAGGTCACATCTTCCACTATTTAAACATCAAATCCTTGACACTGAAGCACGGATATGACTAATTTGATCTCCACCAACTCACTTGACTCCACTATCTCCACCCCCAAAGCACAAGTAATATATACTGAAAATTCTGCACTCCAACATAGAATGAAGCTAGCATTCAACTTCTTGATAGCTTCTATAGTCCAATGGTTAGGATTCCACCCTTCCAAGGTGGAGGTCGGCGTTCGATTCGCCGTGGTTGCACTTCTTTTTTGACTCTCCTGGCTATGAAGTTTTTCACACATTCCTTCATGATCAAAACCTGGCCTATGCTCTTCGCAGTTTTTACACTCAAGTACTATGTCTGAGTGTATTTATTTTTGGAAGTGCTTGGATTTCCAATTCCTGAATTGTATTTTGTGGTCTGTGGTTGTGTGTTCTCGCTTGATTTCGAAGGGTGGGGTGCCGAAATAGGGGATGCATCTATGTGTGGGGTGGCTACAATTCTAAAGCGGAGATAATTCAGACCACCTTGTTACATAACGATACCATTCTTAATTTTACCTGTACATGAATCCTGCAATAAACTGTGGCTTCTAATTTCCCCAGGATTGGCTCTCTGAAGGTTTTTTTTGAATCGGCTGTTTTAGAAACTCTCAGTAACGCCGAAGCTTTCGGCATTGGTAGCCTGTTCATATTGTCGTTTTATCTTATGCCTAATTCCACTTGTTCTATGAAGCTAAATTTAGCTTCTACGTATAACTGTCCTTCGTTCTTTTCGAATTTGGACATTCCCAATCCTGACATACGAGTCTCGGCATCACCATCTTATCTTATCTACAACAAAGTATCGCATTAGTCGTCGATATTTCATGAGGAGCTGACAGGCATTTGCATATTGATAATTTGAGGTATGTTCATGTTCGAATTAAGTGACATGTTTAGGGACTGCATTACACATTTGCTAGCAACAATCTGATGAACTACAGGTAGGAATTATGATCGGATCATTAATGGTAGTCACATACAGACATCCCTTTTTGCAGTGAAGCGAGCTGGTTGTGACAAGCCTTACCAACTCTCCCGATGGTTGCATGTTCTAATAACTATTCCGGAAGTTGGTTCGAGAGATATTCAGCTCCAGGCGAGCTCTAGATAGATTGGTGTTTCAAGGAAACTGGGGATATTGAATTTGGCAAGTCCTGTTCTTCTGTAGACAAAGAATTGATTTTTAAACACAATACTCCGAAGTATTAGATCTTCCCTTCAGTCAGTCACTAACAATAGAGAATGAACCTTCTTTCAGGCTATGAGATTCTGATTGGTTAGTGATTCTCACAGATATTCTGCGGCAGGTCGCTGTATTCATGAGAGCTAGATATTCATTAAGCAAACCTGCGCCCCGATATCTATCGGTACATTGTGGTTACTTGTAATGCGTGGCACATCTCGTACTCAAACATCCAGAATTTATGATTGAAAATTCACGTCATTCTCATTCATTACACCAGCATTATTATGTCCAACTCCCCTTTTTGTGGCATGGTTTATTATCAATGCCACCGAGTATCACACTGCCATTCTCAAATTATCTTAAAAGAAGCAATTCACTTTCCGTTTACCACTCCAGATCTGACTTGGAATGTATCTCGCCTGACTTAGCGCCTCGCTCTTTGGCTCCTACTCTACCTTATAAGCTCGCACTCAATCTTCTTCAGAGACTTCCTCTCTTCAATCACAACACTTCTTTCATTTATCACCCGGAACAATCAAAATTCACATTCTCAACATTGATCATTTTGATCACAAAAACTCACCTCTTCCTATTACAGGGTATTCTCGTTCATCAAGTCCTCATTTCCCCTCTCACGACATGTCTCGTCTCAACAGTCTCGTTGTTCTCGTTATCTCCACCTTCTCGCTCCTCGCTCCTGTCATGGGAAATACCTTGAAATTTCTGTCGCAGGACGCCAACGAACGCACCATCTTCTTCACCCCAAATGACGGCTCTGCTGAAATTCCCAGCTTCTTTGTTCCGGCGAATGCTGTGAGCGCCAATGCACTTGTTCACTTTCCCCAAGGGTAAGTCCACCACCTAATTAGATACCAACTCTTCGAATTACTAACTATATCTTAACTTAGCTGGAGCGGCTCCTTCAAAGCTGTTCTTTCAGGGGAAAACCCAGACGTCCCCAAAATCACCGGTGATGTCACATTCCAGGGCTGGCAAGGAGCAACTTATTATGCTGTTTCAGCAGTCCAGAATTGTTGCGATAACTCGGGCATTCGATCTCTAGCGCCCCGATTTGTCGGCACTGTATCTGGTTGCATTGAAGCACCATTTCCCTGTGCTGGGTCGTACTCCAGACCTGGTGATGTCCAGGTCGAGAGCTCTCCGGAGGTGGATTTTATGTGTATCTTAGGTGACCTCTAGTTGGTGTCAAGGTGAGTGTTCTGCTTCTTCAAAAGCAAGTTTCTTTCATAGCCAAGTATCATCAAGCTAATAATTAGATTATAGTTGATCAGAGTCAATCTTAGTATCGAAGGATTTCCCGGGGAACAGTGAATACATAAAGTTCTCAAATCTGTGGTAACATGGAGAACATGAATCTGGCGGGAACAGAAATTCATCAGTGGTCAAAAGTGGCAAAGGTGGCATCATATGGCTGGCTCCAATAATGTAACTCTCCTTTCAATCTTCCAATAGCGTTGCATATTTATGAATCAAGGATTTGCATAATAAAAATCGGTACCAACCTGTGTAATTGTTGAATGGTGTTGTTTTGACCCATTTGCCTTTTTGATACCTACTCACAAAGATTATCGACAGAGATTAAAGACAACCAGACTAGAGTATCATAAGCTCCGCGCTAGATTTCATATCAAGTTGGCAGTATCCTGATCATATGGACAGAATCTACTTGCATTTTGATTTGTTCCTAAGCCGGATTCTCTACCCTCGCTTTAACGTTGCTTCAAGGTGTATTTCGGCTCTACAATGAATATATGCAGAGGTTCGTAACAGAATAGATTGGCTTGGATATATGTATATGTGACTTTAAATTGTAGTTCGAGATCGTTAACGCTTTTGTCTTGATTTTTTATGTGTTCCTTCCAAAACCCTCCATGTCAAGTGATTCCCTAGTCATCTTTCTCATGCTGTTCTTGATCAACATGTAGAGCAATATGGAACCAACAACAAACTAAATGCTAATCTTCTGAAGAATTGTAAATGGCAACCATTTGGGGATTCGGTTCATATTGATCTTGTCACATTAGGCTGGCCAGTAAACACACAGGGTGCCAGGGAGCGATGGTTGGATCTTGATGCAGCCCGATGATGCCAGTGAACACGCACCAAGACCATAACGTAGTAAAATAACTACATTGACTCTTTGTCTAGATTTACTAGGTATCTTTTTAGCAGAAATTCACATTTTGATAGAATAGTGCCACTTAAAGCATGGTTGTAAATCAACAACCATCTCCGTGAATGTTAGAGCAATAATCTTGTCTTTATGATTCACTGTATAGAAATAATCACATTATGACAATGCCCAATTCTCGGTATATATCAAAGAAATACTTTGTTCTGCCAGGCCGATCTACACCATCGTTTAAACCTTTTTAATAGACATCAGAGGGTATTGAAGCTGATAGATTTCCTTATGACACAGCAATTGGAACTTTTTTGCATACTAAATTGAAGATTTTAAGCCATGGAGTCTCAAGAATTCACATCCATCAACCCTATTTTCTACCATTCTAGCCAGCAAAAGGAAATGTTATACTCGGTTGAATCACTGGAGAAAATCAACTCACCAGAACCACACCTTACAACAAAAGAAGGTGGTGTTATCCAAACTACACCAAAAGCGCTCACTGTAGCTATCTCAGGATGCTCCTCGTCAGGAAAAACAACGTTGGCATTACTACTTTCAGAAATATTCTCCTCTTCTCCAACTGCAAAAGATTCGACAGGCATCGAATCTCCACGTATATCAGAGGAAAACAACCCAGGAAACGCACAAGCTAGACACCCCTTCACAACCACAATTCACCAGGACTCTTTCTTCATTCCAAAAGCTGACTGTCCATTGGTGCAATTCAACAGCGCTCCTAGCGACGAACATTTCATAAAAGAAAGTCTTGCTCAAAAGAATGATAATTCAGTCTATTTCTACGCCCGGAATGACGCAAATGGGGAAGCAAATGTACAGATCACCGGTCCAAATACTGATTGTATGGAAGCGGTCAATTTTGGCAATCTACTTCGAAAGGTCCAGGCTACGAAAACTAATAATGCTGAGCCAGAAAAAGGTTCTCAATTTAAAGATGATGCAGACAAGAAGAAACTGCTCGAGCAATATTCCGAGATGATCGAAAGCATGCGGAAAAAGGTTCGAGAATGCTTGGCCTTAGTAACAGTTAATCATGTCTTGAAAAATGGTACTGTTGCAGATTATAACCATGGATGGGTGTTCGTTGAGGGATTCCTATTGTTCAGCAGAGCTTTGCCTTCTGATGATCGAAGCTCATGGCTGGATGCATCCTCAGAATTCGAAGACTGCTGTGCAGGGCGACCAGAAAAATTTCGACAAGAATTCAAGAAAGATGCTGCGTTGAAGGATAATAAAAATATGAGAGCAAAGGAAGAGATTGTTCTGGCAAATGCAGCTTTGATGCAAGAGTTCGATATCAAACTATTCTTGCCTACTAGCAAGGGGGTCGCTAAAGAGAGGAGACTGAGCAGGCTTCCGTACATTGACTTTCCAGCTGGTGGAAGATATCCTGGACAGATGTGGAAGTCAGAGGGATACTTCGAAGGAGTCGTTTGAAAGGGATATGAAGATTCATTCGGTTGGTTGTTAAGAGAGACCGGAAAGGAGAATGTCGACGGCGTGTTTGTTAGAACTACTGTCGATGACACAATTGAGAATACCGTTTACTGGGCAGTTGAGATCATTCTTCAATTTTTGAAAGCAGGCAGCGGGGTAGTTTCAAAGGACAATGCTCGAAGACTTAAGGTCACGGGTACTCATCTCGGACAGTAGGGAGTCTTCTGAAGTCTCCTGATATAATGAGGATCGCCCCTTTGGCATCTATGCAGTAAGGGGAGCGAGGTTGGCATTTGATATAAGATAATTAAGATTCTTCTGGTGCTAGTGGTATTTCATAGATATTAATGATAATGAAAAGTCGTAAAATCGTTGACTCCAATTTTAAACTTGCCATTTCACAGTGTTAAAGCTGTGGTTGGAAAAAATGGCAGCCTTGCGCAAAAGGCTACAATTTCTAGCATCCAAACCTCAACGACCTTCGAACCTACATTTCCTCATTTGTTTACAATCAGCAACCATGTCACACCTTTATAATCCTCTTGCAACAGCTCAACAACTATACCAAAATACCTCAAGCAACAGACTTCCAGCTGAACTTCAAGACAGCATTCGGTTCTATACCGCACGACTTACGCAAGCCGCAGGCATTCTGCTTGGACTTCCCCAAGATATCACAGCTCAAGCAAATGTTCTTCTTTTCAGATATTGGCTTGTGGATGACTTGATGCAATATGAATATAGCGTAAGTGATAAGTTGGAAGTGTCTCATTAATTTCCTAAAATAACATGTCCTCAGGATGTCTCAGCAGCTACCCTCTATCTGACGGCCAAAGTATCCGCATCTCCTCGATCCTTTCGCAGCATAACGAATGTATATGCTTATCTCCTCTCTCAATCCGCAACTCTCACAGATTCTTGCGCACCCGACAATAACCCCTCGTCGTACTATCTTTCCGAATCTGCTTACATATCCTATCGTACACGACTTCTCAACATTGAAGGCCAAGTCCTGAATGGTCTGGGATTCAATACACACGTCGCTCTTCCCCATCCTCTCGCGATTACGTATCTCCAAACTCTCGACATATTTTCATCGGCGCATAGAAATGGCAGTGGCAAAGCGGTCGCAAAAAAGACAATACAGTATCTTAACACAGCGTTGCTCAGTCCGCAGATGCTATATTTAACACATCAGCCATGCGCATTAACAGTAGCGGCAATATACCTAGCGGCAAAGGAAGAGGGGATCAAAATGCCAGAAGAAGAATGGTGGGAGGTATTTGATGTTGAGAGGGAAGAGTTAGGGTTCTTGGTAGTAGGGATGAGAAGTTTAGAGGGCGTGGCACGGAGGGGCAAAGAAATATTCGGGGAGAAGATGGTGGTCACTAAAGATGGTATTAAAGAAGAATTGGAGAAGAGGGGACTGGGCCCAAGTAACGGGACTAGTAATGGTCATAGCAAGAAGATCGATGAAGAAGATGAAATGATGAGATTGATGGATGAGAGAATGGAAGATTCATAGACCTTCTGAAATGTGGAAGGCATGGATCTCAAGAGGGAAGTTGATCATTAAACCGTGTGAAAGTCAACGAACGACCTTCGAGCATATGGCCTTTGCAATCATATGACACATATTCCTCGACCTTACGGGGACGCAAAATAATCTTGATGAAGGCTATGCAACCCGGCTAATAAGCAAGATGGAGATGATGCATTGTGGGCATGTAGTATGAGACGTAGACTGGCTGATGGACTTGTGCCTAACACTGGGGACAAGGGCCATTACCCTTTCCGGTTACCAGCGCAAAACCAACCAGAAAAGCCAAGAGAAAGAAACCATCCCAAGCTTTACAATATCGCTGGCCAAACATAAGGATCGGTATTGGGATAAAAGCCAAAGACCAGCTACAAGTAATCTGTTAGGAACACTACTACATGTTGGTTTTGAAAACTGCTGTCAAATTAACAAATCCTTTGATCGATCTCTATCACGTTCATTGTCCCAGCCCCTTGCCATATATTTTTGCCTTGGTCTACTTGTACAAGTGTAGATTGTCCCACATTCAATCTCTCATCCGAAGCGTCCAGTCTCGTTTGTGTTCGCTACATAGAATCATCAACGTTGCGCTTTGGTTTTGATATTCGTTCCAGACGGTAATATCTATCGTTTTCTGTGGAATCGTTCGAGCTGGGAGACTTGAAGAACGCCATTTTGATAAAAGATGGGAGATGTGGTAAGCAACCGCAGATGATGCCAATGCTAATCTCAGCAATACTGTGTATGTATATAAGTCAATACTCTGTAATCACAGGAAAGGATTTTCACTTGCCTCCAGAGGAGTATAGGCACTGGACTATAAGTCTTGTCCAGAGTACCGCCAAGATGTAGCGTTTCATAAAGACACAGAACACTGGCGGTACAGGCTCTGTTGAAAGTTGTTAGATTGCATTACTATTTGCGGAAGATACATACAAAATGCCAGCTCCAAACACAGTCGAGACTCCAATCTTCCGCATTGTGCCAGTTTTCAATCCCCAAATCAATGGTATCGGTAGGAACAAAATCGTGAAATCACTAATGATACTCATGGCACGATCGGCAAGGAATATGGAATTCTCGTTGAGACAAGTGCCTTTCCTAGTTAGAGGATCCCAGAAATGGGCGACCGGCCAGCAGATGAATATCTTTGCTACTGTTGCAGGAACATAGTATAGAACCATCAAGCCGATTAGCACTCGTATCGCCCACCAAATCTTATTGTTGACGCCAAAGATGCGAGACAAGAGAAGTAGAATCGCGACCTTGGTCGCAAAGACTTGCGGTCCGTATAACATCTGAGCCACATAAACTAACTTTGCATGCGACGTCAATACAGATTTACTTCGTATATTCTTTAACTCATCTTTCCAAACATTTTGATCTTTGTAGCTGGCACGTCCCATGGATGGACTCCAGCGCCATACTGGTTCACTATCGTTTATTAGAGTTGTTTGTGTATGTGTCCCCTGCTTGAAAACTTGCAGGATAATGCCATTCCAGAGTATAGAAGGGTGCCAACCTGCATGTCCAATCAGCATTTTGGAGCTTTAGCAAGAGTCTCGCTGAGATGACTTACCCAAGCCACTATGCAAGCATCTTCTCACATCAGTAAGTTTTCTCGAAACTTCAGATAAAAAAGCTTACAGTCATCTCCCGTTGTCTTTCCATGTATAAAGACTCTCGTATACAGTCGTACAGTGACGAATACAGTGACTACTGGCACACAGACTGCCTGACAAAGAATATCGTATTTAGCAATGCTGGGTGGGTTGACAAAATTTGGAGTGACTCCAGACGGTGGAGGAAGAGCACCTTCAATTGCTTGACGCCCAAAGAGATCCATATTGGTGTAGTATATTATATGGAATTGCTGTAGAAACTAGTGCAAAATTTGAGTTGCATCAATATCATTGTTTTCTGTCCGCAGACTAAAGGCATCACTTCGACCAGGAGAGAAGTCTAACGGTTGGGACCTCCCTTAGCGGGCAAAGTTACCAAGTAACTATCTACCTATGCTAGATGATTTAAACAAAAGATTCCGAAGGTATAGATCTGGATATAAATGCATAAATTTTTTTTGAGCTAGTCGTAGTCATGAAACAAGACCATCTGCAAAACAATGGCTGGTACGATGAGATGCAAATTCATGGTAGCTGCGATCGAAGGCGTTTCGTGACAAATAATATATACCAATTTTCAATCTTTACTCTTTTTCAAAATTATAAAGAATCAAGATGTGAAATCAATATTCTATTTTATAAATAATATTACTGAGAACTCATTAAAATATCTAACTATTCTATCCAATAAGGCTTTATCATTCAAGGTATATCGCTCGGACCACCCAGGCGTCCTTTGTTGGCAGTCTAGCGGATAATAGTAGAGTATATCTCCGCAGTGTGGAAGCCTCTTATCTCTTCAACTCAGTCAGAACAGACAAAATTGCGTTGAAAGGACCTCGTTGAATTACACCACTCTAATCAACAGCATAACTTCTAATAACACGATGGGTGAGGATCTCGTTCAGGAGGATTATATGTTTAGTCGTGGATTTCGAGACTCGGCACGGTATCTATGTCCCAGATCTAATCAGAGGTTGTTGCAAACTTTTGACTAAGTTGAATAGACTTCATATTCAACATCTGTTGTGGAACATGCGCTTGGGATGGCTGCTCCATCCTTCAATTCTCGTACCGAAGGCTCCCCCAAAAGAGGATACATTCTCCATCGTCGATATAGGAACTGGCAGTGCGTAAGTATTTTGTCAATAAGTCAATTGAATACCAAAAATTAACTGAACTTTTATCGATACAGAGATTGGCTGCTGGAACTGTCACAGAAAGTCTCGCCGAATGTGCGACTTCATGGTTTCGATATATCCAACGAACTTTTTCCAGCAAAAGAATACCTTCCCTCAAACATGAACCTTGAGATTCTCGATGCTTTCGGACCGTTGCCTGAACACCTCAAGGGAAAATTTGATATTGTTCATATTAGGGTTTTCACAATTGTTGTGAAAGGAGGCCATCCTGGAGTTTTGCTAGACAATCTCATTGCTATGTTGAGTAGTTGCATCATATCATTCTTCAACATGACGGGTGAGAATATTGAGAGCTAATCTATGGATGAAACTTCAGAGCCAGGAGGATATCTTCAGTGGGATGAATTTGATTCTGCATCTTTCAGTGTCCATTCCCCAAACGAAAGCACACCCAAAGTGAATGTGGAATTAGTTATGGATAGGTTTCAAGACATGTGCAAGAAGAGTGACCTAACTTTTGGGTAAGTCGTTGATTCTATAGATCCCCAAGTCAGACGGAAAATGACTAACCAAGCCTCTCTTCATGGTCAGATGGATCTCCAACTTGGCAGAGATATGTGATCAACAAGGCCTGAAAGTTGTCGATAGTATCCGCCTTCCGTGTAATGATATAATGAGAAAAATGACAACGGATAATTGTTTGATGGCCCTTGAGGATTTGGGATATATTGTATCGGAGAGAGCGCTTGGGAAGAGAACAGCGTATAGACAGGCGTTCAACAAAGCGGTGTTGGAGACGAGAAAAGGGGTCAGTATTGCTATGGATATGGTTGTTGTTGTGTGTCAATTGGAGAATAAATGATTGCAAAGAAACGAGGTTCTAAACGTCTTATAATCATAAGCTGTAAGATCCGATAAGTTATCTAGATCAAATGCGGAGAAAGATTTACTTGATTGCGATTAATCCAACCTTTTTTTTCCCCCAAGACTTCAACTTAATACGAAGAATCAATCCAAGAAGCCCAATTACTTCCCCACAATGTGGTCTTACTGACCGTTCCCGTGGCCGCCGTTTCCTAGATCAATAGTAAGTATATTTTCTCTGATCCGTTCACATTTCTATTTTACTCACGTAAATCCTCGCAGATGTGCTTGAGCCAGCTCCAGTATTGGCATATTCCATGAATATTCTAACTCTTGTCAACACTTTGCATCAAATAGATGCACGGAGTGAAACATACGGTGTAGCATCAGCGGCAAGTGTAGTCCACCCCGCTGCGTTCACCACGTCTGTCAATACAGAGTTCTGAAATATTACACGAGCAAGAGCTCGCCATGGTCTTCCGAGATAGACCTTTCCTGTCAGACTATATCCGGTCGCTTGAGTGATCTACATAAGTTCAGAAATTTGTTCGAGGAATGGGGTGGGATATCCTACGGTGCTGCTGTCAATAATGTACCAGGCAGAATCAGTAGCAAGTGTCATTGAGTTTGCGGTGATTGCACCACCTCCATTCGAAGCAATTGTACCTGGAAAGCGGTTAGAACATTTTTCTGGCGTCTATTTGGTCGTTGCATTGTCTGGGATCACAACATACATTCACCGAACCAAGCAGCAGCATTCCCAAATATATAGTCCACAGCCCCTTTCATGATCAGCAATTGCCGTTTTCATTCTTCCAATTGTTCAAAATTTACCTTCAATATAACAATTCGAATAATATTGCTTGCCGGCTTTGGCATAAAGAGTATCTTGGTAGCCGGTGAATGAGCATCCATAATATCCTTGCTGGTCCCCATTGGCGGTTACAGCAACGGCCTAGAAAGGGACATATTAGTCAGTCAAATCCTCCCTGCTACAAGATATAGCTTGAATGATAGAACGAACTTGAACTCCAGCTCCATAGGTATTTGCAAAGTTGACATTATAAGCCTTGAAATTGGCGCTTGTGATCTTTGCTGTAGAGCTAGCATCGAGGCCAATACTGGTGGAATTAATGCCATGCGTAATTGTTACTGTGTTGTTTTTGTATGTTCCAGTGCAGTCGCAAGTTAGTTGCCTGCCTCTCAAAATTAGAAGTGGGTATTTACTTTGTAGTGTATCCATAGACAGTGAGATTTCCTGCGTAGCTAATAGTCACTTGCTCGTTGTATGTTCCGCTGTATATAAAAATGCATGCAACGACAGTTGACGACCCAAGGGCAGTTAAAGCAGCCCCAACTGTGCTATATTCGCCGGAGAGAGTACCACTCCCTCTCACTGTTAGGCATCCAGCAGGTGGGCTAGTTCGGCCAGCTCTTTTCTGCAGTAGAGGTGTTGCATTTATGGAACCAACAAATAAGAGAATCGCAAGTAAGAAACTCGGGATATGTTTGAAAGTTGCCATGATTTGAAAGATAGACTTCAACAGCATACAGCGAATTCGGTTGATGACAAGTCAGTAGCGGATACTAAACGCAAGAGTAGCAGTATTTATACATACTTTCGTTGTTCTAGATTTAGCCAAGGAATGAAGTTCGTTCAACATCTCACCCGCCCCAATTGAGATTTCAAACCTACCCTCGGTCGAAATACTGTAAATTCATACATCCCTTCGTGCTCGCGGGAAATGTTACGGAAATGTTACAATCAAGCTTCTATTGCGGGGTATCACTCCCCATTTTTCCGTTTGCATTGGCAACGGAACATTTTGAAAATCCACACGTCGGTACTTCACTTTAATCTTCAGGCTAAGAATAATTGTGGGTAGAGCCTTCCTATTTTATCATATTTCAAAGACGCTTGTACTAGAATGGGCGAAATTCATTTTACAATAGAAACTCATTTTTGTGACGATTGCTCATGTAATTAATCCCTCTTTACCGAAATAAAAACATCGGCGTTCCGGAACGAAACTTAGGAATAGATCCTAACTAATATCAATACTAATCCACATATACTATAACCCGAAGCTAAAGTAAATTCAATATTTATACTAGTCTTCTTTCTAAACTAGTAAGGGGATCAGTTTATATTACTATTCAATATATAATCCTATTATTAGCCTTTTGTCCAATCATAATCCTTCCTCGTACTATGCTATCACTGTATGTGATATCTACCCTATGCTTCCCGTCGTACCCTGTAGAGAGTCATACTTGAAACATATAGATTAATAAAAATGAAATGAAATGAAACAAAAAAGTTTCAAGAATTGATATAATTGTTGAAAATCACATGTGGCACGTGTGTGGCACGTGCACACTACCATAAAACTCTCTCTTCCGAGCTTCCCGCTCTTCAGACTTAATCGCTCATATAGAATACACAATACCATATATCGTTCTGCGTACAACTTGCTGTCTATTTCTGACAATAATAGAGTAGGGAGGTACTACCCACAATTATATCACTTTCGGTATATTAAAGGGGCGATGATGACCATGCACAATGTGGCGCCACATGACGGTCCTGTATTCAGGCTCAATCCATGGCCCCACGATTTAGGCAAAGCTATCACTGATCATACGGAGGTTGAAAGCATTGTCAACCTCCATATAGCAGAAAATCGATGGAAGGGTTTGGTTGTAAGCGTCTCGAAAAAAACATCTGGGGCTGATCTTGTCCCTAGCTTGTAACATGAATACGATATTCATACGTGGAAATACTCCAGAAGTGGACAATCCTTGAATGTTCCCTCCTCTTTTTCGAGAAGGTAGTTTTGTAATCATGAAGTAGTTGATCTGATCCACATAGGTCAATTTATTTAAGTGAACGAAGGTAGCCCCTCGAGCCATTCAAGATAGCCAAGCCGTGAATACAAATTCGTGCTCTTTAAAATTACTCCTCGATCTCTACCTCTACATCTGCAACCATGCATCACAAATTCAAAGTTTTGGCTTTAGCAACATCGCTCTTCTCGTCCGCCTATGCATCACCAACTGCAGTGAGAAACGAAGCGAACGGTGTCAGTCTTGCCAAACGCGCGACTTGCACTCCCGCTTCTGCTGGAAATGCCGGAATCGATGACGTTCCAGCCATTGCTGCCGCCATTTCATCATGTGGAAGCGGCGGAGTCATTCAGATTCCGGCAGGCGTACAGTATGCAATAAACAGTGTTGTCGACTTCACGGGATGTGCTGGGTGCACGATAAATATCGAAGGTACACTCAAAGTCTCGGACGATCTAAACTTTTGGGGAGGGAAACGAGCTATATTTTATATGAATGGCATCAACACAGCAACTATCCAATCCGTCACCGGGACCGGAGTGATAGATGGAAGCGGGCAAGCAACATACGATTATTACGCTATCAACTCTTCATATGTTCGCCCAACATTACATTATATAACCGGAGCATCTTCTCATATCACCATAAGGAACCTCAAAGTCAAGAATGCACCCAATGTTTTCTTTAGTGTTACAGGAGGTTCGAAGAATGTCGCATATTCTGACTTGACAATCACAGCAGCTTCAGTGTCGACAACGCCTGCAAAAAACACAGATGGATTCAATGTTAATAGCTCGGCATTTGTCACAATAAAAAAAGTCACTGTTTCAAATCAAGATGATTGTGTAGCTTTCAAGGCCGGAGCAAACCTCACAACTGTGGATACCATTACTTGTACTGGATCACATGGAATCTCGGTCGGCTACCTTGGAAGCAAAGCAGGCACAACAGATTCGGTGACAAATATATACGTCACTGGAGCAACGATGATCAATTCCACCAAAGCCGTTGGGATCAAATTGTATCCTGGAGGAAGCTCACACGGATCAGCCATTGTCAGGAACGTAACCTTCAACGATGTTACAATAAAGAACAGCGATTGGGCAGCTCAAATTCAAAGTTGCTACAACGGAGATGCAACTTCTTGTGCTAGCACTCCCAGCACAGCCTCCGTCACAGACATATATTTCACAAATTTCAAAGGAACAACAAGCTCAAAATACTCTCCGGATGTAGCGAATCTGAACTGTCCAGGAGCTGGAACATGTGACATTTATTTCTCGTCTTGGTCGGTTGCTCCAACATCTGGTTCTGCAACTTTTCTGTGCTCAAATGTTGATTCTTCAACGGGTCTTACCTGTACTTCTGGTGCGTCGGGATAAGTGCTAGTTTGTGGGTTTGAAACCTGGCAATTCGCTGTACGTATATTGATAGGAAATCATGTCATGGATTTTGTTTTTTGCTGCTCGATGTTTCTTAAGTACTGATCTCAGGTAGAGGAAATCATTTCTTGGAAACCATACCTAGTGTGTGCATATATTTTCTCTTCCTTCATCCTGAACTTACAATTGAACTTGAGTGGGCCGCTTCGTGAGAACTATAATTAATAGATGAAATATCAATACTGCTTTGCTGCAAAAGATTGAAATCGTTGAACTATCCTGACTGAAAGCCACAACTATGCCCATATCCGAACTCACACAGCAAGCAGCATTTCCATCACCCAATTCTACGCATCATGAAAACACATGATTCCATGTACCCGAGATAAGTCTGCGACACCATATGATACAGCCTCGGCGGATGCCAATTGGAAACGTAATCGCATCCCCCAAGTAGCACCTCCAGACATCACAGAAACTTGCACCTATCGAAATCATGACTATCTGACCTATCGCTTGGTGCTTGTGTCGATAATTCTGCCCACATTTTTATCTGTACAACAGTTTTGATACCATTGATTCTAGTCGGTGTTGCAATTTTTCCCTTGCCACTTCCTTCTTCAGGCCTCATTTCCCAATAGAAGGCTCAAAATTTTTAACAGAGTGAAAATTTTAAAGGAAATATACAAACTCGATAGAACGACGTTGAGAATGAAGTGTGCCATGGTCCTTTGAGGTAGACGATGGTATAGATCGGTTTTCAAAGGCAAGGGTTTATAAAATAGTGGTCAAGAGAGACCCCAAAACCTTAGTCGCTTTCATTAATTCCCCATTTTTAATGTCACATCTGGTCATTGAAACCAAACAGCCTTACATGCTTTATCGTAAATGTTCCCTGGTTCAGAGTTATTTTATCGGCCCCGAGGTCATCTTAGTTTCTCATGCCACTCGTGATACTTCTCTGCAGCTTCATCGAGCTGCAATAGAATTATGATTTGATGGTTCTTTGGGGGCGGATTTCCGGTACCCAGTAACAGAGCCGATCGACTGCTTGACAAGATCTAGAAATTCAAGAATTGTTCTGATTTGCGACTTGTTTGTGCTGGTTTTGGTGTTGATTGGCTCGTTCCAGTGAGAGATTAATAACACTGAAAGAATTGCGGCAATGGTGACAAGCTTCTGAGTATCATTCTGTGTGTTAAGCAAAAACATAGTTTTAAATTCATGGAACTTTTGTAAACCTCGGTTGATATCACTTTTTCGCGGCACAATGAGACAGGAATCGCAAAGAAAATCTGCTCCAAGGAAGCAGACATTATTTTGACTGAAATGATATATTCAGTTAACAACTCTAAGTCTCATTACTACTACAAAATTAATACGAGTTTTGGAAGCTACAAAATGACCATGAACAACTCACAGTTCAGTCTTTCTATCAGAAGTAGTGTCTCTCTTTGCCTTCTTTGCTTCCGCTTGTGCCTTCGGTGGGAAATGCCCCTCTAGATCCATCCATTCAGCAACGAACGCTGTTAACATTTTAGCCCAATCCTCTACTGTAGGCATGTCTAAATGCTCCCCGTCATCCTCAATACGATGCCAAACGCTCGGGAATGGGTTAGGTATCATGTGAAGGATTTCCACACCACGGGCCATGAAAGGTAGATGATCATCTTGTACACCACCGAAACCAGAAAAGGTAGTCTGACTGGAATCGGGAAGGAAGTGGTGCTCGACTTTAGTTTGAGCTATCCCAAGCCGTCGTAAACGATTTTCGATGGTAGCAAGACTTTTGTATGCCCAGTGGGTGGTTTCGAAATATGAAGGGATGCTTGGTTTTTCGTGCCCAAGAAGATCAAGGAGAAGGAACAAGCTAATCGAGTCTAATGGATTTTTGTAATTCGACATAGCTGCATGAGCCGTCCCTTCCCATGTTTCTGCCAATGCCCTGAATGAGTTAGATTAGGATTTCTACAGATTGGGGAAAATCTCTCACCTTGCACCATAAAGAGAATCGTCATTGGTCCAGCTCAGGAATGCTTCTTCGCCGTCGAGGAACAGTATTTGAACACCCTTTTCTTCCTCCAAACCAATATCACCTGCCGTTTTTATCGCCTCCCATTTATTCGTTAATGCCTGATCCACGCTTCTGGCTGCATGTATAATCATCGCACATGGAGCTGCGCTGTCAGTTGCGCCAATAAATCCCGTAGGGGTGAGTTTGCTATCGTAGTGTGCCACCAAGGCCAATCTTCCAACATCTCCAGATTTCGCCCAAGGAGGATCGCGAGTTATAATAATATTGACAAATGGTACTTGTTTGTCGCCGGTGACGGGAGTCTTCGAAGTCGAGTTTTGGAATTCAATTGTCCATTCCGGAAGATGAGTTGTAAAATAATCAACGAAGTGCCTTTGAACAGTTTGGATTCCTGGAGTTCCTGGGACTCTAGGGATTAGAATAGGTGAAAGAATGGCTCCATTATGAATATCAAAATTTGCGCCAGCAGATGGGAGGCTATGAAATGTCTCATCGGATAAAGGAGTGTATCCCGTGACGTTGGTATTCAAGATGCTGCAAATCAAGAAAGCGATTGTTGTGATGTGTTGCAAAATCATTGTGCCGAGTAAGAAGGCGAGCGCCTTTTGTCTTTATCTGCAATATCTCCGCAATATCATACTTCCCCAAACGTTGTATGAGTAAACTCGATTCGTTCCCAAAGTCTAACGGTAATCTGTTACATTGTTTCGGTTGATACCGAGATAACCTTAAGTGGCCGCGGCTAAATGTCGCGGCCCGTGGCGTCAAACGCGCTTGACCATTGTATCAAATTTATTTCTATGCTGTGTCCAGTTAAAAAGAACATTTGAAATATTACACAGCTGCCAGATTTTAAGATCTAATTTGACATTGGATCAGCCATTCGGCTACAAATGGAATAATGATTGATTGATAATTCGTTCCAAAAACTATTTTCTTGAAGCCACTCTTTTCTCTCGACATATACCCGTGATCAATCGCAATGATAATGTTGCTCGCACGATTAACGGCGCCCAGGGGGCTGGCTAGCCAGAGATCCTTATCATGTCTTCGAGCAGGTAGCTTCAGATACGCTAGTCAAATTGCGAAAAATAAAACACCGCGAACAGCAACCCCACGACCTGTACCAACACCACAATATGCAAGCAAAAGGCCCGGTCAGTACATCTGCCCCGTTATACCATTCAAACTAACTGTAAATAGCATACCCCGAACGTTTGCTTATCTATCATTCTGGGACTGGAAGAACAGTGTTCCTTGGCTGTTTGAAAGTTACAACTATCTTCATATTTGTATTTTTTACTCTAGTTGTAGCGCCAGCACATTACTATGCGGAGGATGAACCTGAATGGGTAGCACCTGCTGGTAAGTAATGCTAAGATTTCAAATTCTGCGGAATTTGAATGTAGCAATAACACCAAAAATAACCGATTCCTTCTTTTTCTCCAAACACTGACATAAGTCGAAGTTCTACTATCTGGAGCTGTTCCAGTGGTGTTCGTGGCATACATAACATCGCCATTTGTCAATTACATCCATCTCAAATTGCCCAATTTTGCTCGCAATTCACGAGATCTATTGATGAGATACTCAAAGAACCCACCAAAAGATGCACAGATCGATATCACTACGATGAACTTTGTAGGAAAACCAAGAGTGACTAGGCTCGACATTTTTGAATTGCAAGCTGTGAAGCAAAGATTTGGAGTTGTGAATTTTTCTCGAGATACGAAAAAGATTAACGCCACGAGAAAATGGTGGATGCCGAAGGCTGTACGAGTATTTGGGGTTCATGGTGGAGCAGGAAGAGTCAGGGAAGGGGAAGCCTGGGAAAACATTGCCAAGAAAATACGAAAGGTCTCTTGATATTAGTAAAATCCTCAAATACCCCAACGGGAAAGCATTTGCACGTCTAAAGAGATGTTGTAAAAATTCAACACTATTCTGCTCTAAACTCATCGCATTATCCAAACCCTTCAAGCGTAATCTCAACTATCAATCCAGTATCACCTATGCAGCACCTCATCAAGAGGAGCCAGAAGTGCACTGAACTTTCAACTAGCGCATCGCCCACTTAACATCGTCTAGTCCATGGAACGACGACAACTTTTGGAATCTTAACTTCCGCAACCTCATGTTCGGTATGCATTTGTAATCCCAACTCAACAAATTGCTCATCGATAGCAGTATCATCATGAATTCGCTGATAGAAAGCGGTCATCGCATAGATACTTTTCTTTTCCATAGACTTAGTCCACGGCCTCCCTTCATGTCTGCCTCTACAATCTGCACAGAATTTTGGAATATATTGCGATGGATGATATAGCATAAGACGTATTTCCTCAAGCTGTGTGAAGACTTCCAGTGCAACACAGTATGGTTTTTGTAGAGATTCGCCGATCCTATCGTACCATTCCCACGAGCGAACCTCCAAGACTCTTACATCTTTAAAGCAATCTCTATTCAGGAATCGATCGGCGATTAATGGAGTCATCCAATCGGAACGAGTACAGGACATCATGTCGAACATGTCTGTGTACAGAAAGTCCCGTGATGGATCGAAGCAAAGAGGTTTTACTTTGCCGTTGAAAGTGCCTTGTGTTTCTGGCATCATCCAAACAAGTCGATAGTTTCTGAGTGTCTCCTCTCGACTTTGGTGATTGACATATAGAGTTATAGGCAAAGGAGCCGTATGTTTGGCCCTGCATTTACATGAAGGGCAATGAGGCTCCTTTTGGCGACAAAACCGATTTGGTCGTACTTCGACTCTTCGTGGAGGAGGAAAAGCGAATTGCCATATTTTGATTTGCAACTCCTTGATCAGGGATGGAAAACAGTGGAATATTTCAAGCTTGTCGGTCTTTATAGGATCAAGGGTCTGAGCTACGATTTTCCCCTCTGGATCAGGGAGACATAAAGATAAGATTGAAAATGTTGATATAATCATATCATGATGTTCCGGTGAAAATACCATCTCTGCCACTAATCAATCAAGTTAGTCATAGTCATTGAAGCTCTGTACACAGCTCTAAGGGGAGAAACTAACTCGGTGGGTAAGCCTATGAGTTCTTATGTTTTGAACTTGTGCTGTGGTTTCGCTTTTAAAGAAGGTTGAGGTAATTTCTCAAAGAAATAGGGGAGGTTTGGAACAATTATCGATTAACAAACAACAGCTTGGGCCTGACATTTTGTATTCACTTCCCGGAATCTGCTCACCCCCCTCAGCCTCAGGCTTCTTCTGTCTGAGTTGTAGTGGGATGTAGAGGCTATAACACTTTGTGCCAATGTAGTATATTCTGTGGTTCAACAATGCAAGAGAATATGTATCTGATAGTGAAAGCAGATATGGATCACAAAGATCGCTTGCTAGGTACCTACGCATATCAAAGTAGGCAAGAAGTTGTTAGAGCATCAAAACTAAGCTTGGACTGTGAAGCTTTCATGGGCCCGATACCTGATCTAACATAGCATAGAACGAGTCCATTAAATCAAGCATTCTCAGTCCTGTTGTCTCAAAGACCTGCTTCTAATCCAGAAAATTAGGCTCAACTCTGCACCCCTGTGATATCTCACATACTTCACAAGTAAAACTACCTGTCGGCCGTCTCGAAATTTGCGCTTGTGATTCGGGAGATTCTCTTGTTGATACCCGAAAGAATTCTCGCTATAAATCGTAACTGGAATATTTCTATCTCCAGTCCATCGTAAGTGTAGTTTGAGATATTTCAGAACCAAACATCGTGTAACTTAAGCAGTCCGCTCTGAAACTTAGTCAAATAAGTACGGGCCACTGACACGTCGCTTGTTCTAGTCCTTCTAATGGCGAGGAAGCCTCCCGTCTTTATATAGCAGCTTGTGAGAACCAGTGAAGTATTGTATTCTTGAAGTTAGTCTGTGAGCGAACTCATTCCGCTTAGTTGTTCGTAAAATCCGATAGTTTGGAATGCTTTTATACTCCAGTCAACTTTCTTCAGAGGTGTTAATGGCATTGCTGGTTTCGAGTTTGAGCCTTGTGTCTTCTTCGAGCAGACTACCACCTCCCTTTTGTCTTTGCGCATCCTCCACCTTCTATTTGCCCCTCCTATCTATCCTGAGCCTGCTACTTCTTTATTTATTTTTTATTGTACTTCTGTCCACTTTCGCCCTGCACACATCCTCACCCCTCCAGCCTCCTACCACGATCATTTCCACAAAATTTCCCGAGTGTAGTACTTTAGATTCGGCCGGAAGAGGAGACGAGTGTTGGAAACTGCGTTAAACGATGATAAATTTTCTAAATGGCAGGTGTCAAAGCTATGATAACAAAGCTGATAGGCTTTTTTCCGTCACTATTCCCCTTTCGCGGCTCTGCCCTGTGTCAAAACTCATGCTTATCCGTATTTCCAACCCATCACCATCACCATCACAAGTATCAAGTAGTTTAGCCAATCCTGGTCGTATTAAATTCGGAGTTCGTCAAGCGTCCCCTTGTCCAAAAGGTACACTCCCCTCTGATTCTAGTCTTTTGCCACGGCATCTGTCGGTTTCCACCACTCTCATTCCTCAATGCTAACTAGTGTGGTTCGCCATAGCGATTCGTGTTCGTTAGTCCAGACTTCAACGCGGAATCGGTAGGGTTCCCGTAATTAGTCGTGCGCTATCCACAAATACTTTCTGATTAATCAATCTCGATCCAGTGATTCTTTTCGATTAATTATTTCTTCTGCGCACCCTTTGCACTCATGCAGATGGTTATGCTGATTTGTTAGATTACAACCGAATTCTGTAACATCACTTACCAAGCACTCGAGTCTCTCTCATCGGCTAAGACTGAATTCAAAATCGATCATCAATGTGAAGTTTGAGGAGCTCCATTGAACTGGTATGGTATTCGATTTCTTCTCCCAAGGCGCAGTCCAAGATAAACCGAAGATCATATGGCAAGTACCCTGAGCCATCTGCAAGAAAAGTATTGAATTTTGTTTCCTTCAAGTGGCTGTAGCGCTTTTCTCCCAAATCGTAGACACGGGCAGGGCTCAAGGTTCCATGGCGTTTCATTCATCGGTCAGGATCACAGCACATGTTCAGGCCCTGGCATCTTAGTAGTATTATCGCTCAGTCCTGGTTATTCTTGTCTTATTTTCTCCTCTTTTTATGTTGTCGAAACCGAGCATCCAGTTCAAGATAAGCGTGCCTCAGTTCCCACTAATTCCGCAATAGTACTCTTCACACATGTCGCAAAAGTCGCAATCAAATTAACCCAGGCAAATCAAGTTCATCTTCGTGTCTGCTAAGCTCTGCTATCGTGCTCGTTTGAGATTCGGTATATCCCATCTTCGTCCTTTCCGTGGAGGTTTTTTGGTGCAGTTCGTCTGCGTTTCTGTTACATGAGCCAATCTAAGTTCCCTCGAATCCATAGCTATCACGGTCGTATCTGAATTTATGGCGTCTATGGAATTCAGTCAATTCTTGTTGCAAAAGCCATCTGATCAGACTTCATCCCAATTTCAGTCACAAAAGTCGCACTAAGCCGCAATAATTCCACAACACCCCGAATATCAATAGTGTATTGATATCACTCACGTCCATAGGCTTTAACCGATCCTTCTTGTAAAATTTGAATTCCATGGGACCCATTAATTCCATCAATCACCTCCTCACTAGCCGTCGAAATTGCAGTCAGGCCACCAGATCCATCAGCCCTTTTGTCGCACAAGCTGAAAACCTTCACAGCAATCTTGTCTCTCCGTCCCTATCGCTAGCAAAGTCAATTCCACATAGCTGTGTTCAGCATCTCCTCGTAGATCGCCAAAGTCGCATTTCCACCCACCACATAGTCCCATTTTCGGTCGTAAATTCGCATCGAAGCCGAACCTTTTTCCATCTAGCCCAACTGTTGTAAAATACTGCGCAGGATACAAATTTAAAACAAATGACTGTACTCGTCCATGGTTGGCTTTTGAAGATCACAATCAAGATTTGTTGTCGAAGTTAAACAAGATTTGAAGGGAAATCTTTTCCAAGTCAATCGATTTTAAGTGGTTGAAGGTGAATGGCGAAGCCACAACCTCATAAACCCTCATCACGTGTAGTCTTCTTCCAAACTATATCCCTTCTTTTGCCTGTATATCCTGCGAGCAATAGATTTTCGAGCGCAAAGCGTGGGTAACTTCCTTCTCTTCTGCTTTTCTTTTCGCTCAACGAGAGCCAACCATTCAAAAAGACACTAACAAAAAGGTCAAACCTTCAGGTGTGCAACAAAACTTTGCAGATTAATAGTCGGCTCTCCATGGATCAGCCGCCTGGTACGTTGAGATATACCCAATAGACTTGCGAGCGCAAAGCCTAGGCCCTTCTAATTCTCTGCACTCATCGAGAGCCAACCATTCCAAAGGACGCTAAACAAAAGATTGTACCTTCAGATGGGCAACAAAACTCTACGGATTTTGGGATATACCCAATAGACTCACGAGCGCAAAGCTTTGGTCGTCTTTTTCTCTTCCATTTTCCTTTGCGCTCAACGAGAGCCAACCATTCCAAAGAACGCTAAGAAAACTGTCAAACCTTCAGATATGCAACAAAAGCATACCCCGCCACTCATTCGTCCCATCATTCACTTTCTGTGGCGCCATCCCGTCTTATGGAAGATTTGTTGCACGTCTAGAATCCTAAAAGTCTACCTTTAGAAACCAGAAAACGGGGAGAAGGCGGAAAGGCGGCAGATACAAGACAGGGAGCTTCGGCAGTGGCAATTAGCTCAAAAGCCACCATAGTTCTAGACCTCTGGCTTGAAATTTTTGTAAATGTGTGTTCAAAGAGACCAATAAACAAACGAGCGCAAATCTTGGGTCAGTTTGCGCTCGCTCAGTAATTGGTCTTTTTGAGATTTTGAGCTCTGAAACTTTGTCCTTTTTTGAGATGTGCAACAAAACTTTTCAACATCTCAAAACAACCAGTCAACCACGAGAATCTCAAAACGTGCTGCGGGAAGTAGCGCAACGCTAAGGATAGCTGCCGCCGCTAGTCTGCGACTTCTCATTCTCAAATATTTGCGCTCGTGAATCTATTGGGTCCTTAATGAGCATGACGTCAATTTCGATGTTCCTCAGATATGCAACAAAAGAAGTTGATGACAATATAATTCACCTTCAACTCACGCTAATGAACTCCAGAATATATCTATGAGCTTGCGCTCGTTAATCTATTGGCTCCCTAATTACTGTGACGTCAATTTCGGTGTCCTTCAGATGTGCAACAAAACTAAATGATCAGGACGTAATTCACTTTAGCGCCACGTTTTAAAGCTTCGAGGACCTTCGGACTACGCTGGGGTACGACAAGCAATTTATGAGTGAATTTAGTGATTTCGACTTGCCGTCGCAAGGGCACTGGCTCCAAGAGATTGATCACGTCAATTTTGACATTCCCCAGATCTACAATAAGAGCACTCGAGCACCATGACATTTACTCGAACAACACATGACAATGAATTTCCTCATTGACTGAAAATTCGACGGCTGGTTCAACTATTTGTCGACTATTCAAACAAATTTTGTGCCCTTTTGCTGCAAAAAAATACCCGACAAGATACTTCCTAAGTTCATCAATTTGTACTCTGTAGATACTGGCGCATATGAATAGTCATAACATAAGCTTGCACTTTTGATTGAACATTAAAGCCTCCGCATATAGAGACTCCTCGTTATAGAGCCGTACCTGCCAAGTCTTATTATCCTCCGAATTACATACATTTTTTTTCTAAACAGATATTTTTCGCTAGTTTGGAACCGCGATCTTTCGGATGGAGGATTCGTATGACTGCATACATACTACTATCCAAGACAAATACTCAGATCTTTTTATCCGCAGGAAAACAGCGAATCGAAGGATAAATTATTACAGTCGGACGATTAGGATGGAGGACTGAAGACACACAAAAGAAAGGAAAATGCTGAACACAAAGTCAATTGATAAGATCGATGCTGGCGACAATTTGTTTGATGGGATATTGAGGGGGATATTTTTAGGGTTTTGCTAATGAAAACGGCGTCTTCTAGCGTCACTAGGCATTGCCGAGTGTCAAGAAGGCTTCCAGCACTGATAGTAGCATCTAAGGCTTTTTTAACTAGAAATTGGCAAGCCAGGTTTCGCCAATTTACCACAGAGCACGAGTGTGAATCGCAATTAGCCGAACTTTATCAGCACTAGACACACGATGTTCTCCATGCTTCAAGCTAATCCTAGAGATGCATGCAAGGATTCCCACCGCAAAATCTTCATAGTCTATTCCGGTAGGAGGTTGAAGATATCACAGAGGGCAAGGTCATGATGCAAACATCGAGAAGCGCAAGATATATTGCAGTCGCCCATAACTTTTGCATTACGGCCATCAACTCAGAGAGCACTCTTTAAAGAACTACACTATCCAAGAGAGCTTCCATACCTTCGTTCGCACAAATCCAATCCGCGAAAGCGTTGTGTTATCTCGCCATTTGGACGTAGCTTTGAACAAAGCCTTTGTATGGTCAAAACCCCGTTATTGTGATACTCATAGTTCTCGGTGCATTTTAGCTTTTACAGCACTAGATTTCTTGCCCTGACGTTAGACATGCTGTGGTACTTTCCACGGGTTGTTGATTATCATTTCATGATGGGTTGTCGTTCAGCCTTAACGCCCACTTGGCCCCCACGAAATGTGCACAGACCACGGTGAAAATCATGGCATTACTACTTCTACCATCTACCTAGTACGTATAATAAGAAAAGGCAGGAAGGATTAATGGGTGGTTGTATCCACTTTAAGTTAACCGAAAGCGGTATAAAGGATCATCTTAGATTATTACCCTTTTAGATCAATCAATACAATACCTTTCCCCCGACTAAACGTGTTATCTTCTGTATACTTGCTAGATTATTTTCGACCACTACTGGTCATCAATAATTCATTGTTCTGAAAATTGCAGTCTCATCTGATGGTTGGATCGATCCGAGACTGCCGCACCTCCCAACGACTTCTAGAACGAGCGGAATGGCACCGCATAAAACTCCTACCTGCCTTGTTGATAAAGGTTGCAAACTTCTCGCTGTTTCAAATCGGTAAAGTCTCACAAGGGCCTTAATCTCCCCAGTCAAGATGTTGAATCGTACTTTGAATAATTTTACCCGGTAAATGGCCTCGAGATGGCTTTCATTTCGACAGCACGAGGCCAGGGGTTTCAACAAGTGTTGCACATTCCCCGCTGTCCGATAATCTAAAAGCGCACATCTGGAAATTGCCCGTAGCAGGGCAGGGTACCAGTTTCACATCCAATGTACCAATGTGGCAATTTTCGTCCAAAATGCCCCACATGCACCGTAGCATCGAGATACGATACCCTGTGAAAATTTTAATAAAGTTTATATAATGAGGGATCGCATTTGGCTAACGAGCCTTGCTCCCACCCCAGCGGAGACATAAATCGTCAGCCATATAAACAGGCCTCAGGTGTGAATTCCATCCTTCTATTTGCTATGAGTCGATTTGCCGAATTTCTATCCTTTGATATGTGACGGCCCTTCCCGTCTCTAGGCACGCTTGTGGACGGGGTTTGACCACGACTTGCCACTCGCGTACATTAGATCTCCTCTACGTTCCCGATTTCTTTAATTATTTTTGAGTCAACATAACAAGTACTACTTGCTCATCACACTCATGTAAGCTAGACTTCATCGTCCAATATCAAACCAAAATTCAAGCTGGCTTGAACAATCCCATCTCTATCATTTACTCATTCGTGGGAGCAGCAACATGGCCTGGGGTGTGCTGGATGATTATAAATTGACGAACGTTCCGGGAACCACTCTATTCAACAAAAAAGGCGTCGATCTGGCAGATGGTATCGAAGTTGATCCCAATATCAAAAAGTCTGGCTCAATTATGCTCATTCCACAACCTAGTGATAGTATAAATGATCCTCTAAACTGGTATTTGCCACTGAGATCCGAAATATCGTATATCACTAATTTGGTGCAAGGTCTTCAACTCGCAAGAATGTTATTATTTGGATTCTTTCGATCGCCTCTGGACTTACTGCGTCGTATGCATACTTTTTCGGTGAACAGTAGAGTAATTCTAACAACATTTAGACTCGGTCCTATGGTTACTCCAGGATTTGGCGAAGTAGCTGCTACATACAATGTCAGCTTCAATGCTGTGTCAATTTCTTTGGTAGGGGTTCTAACGCTGGTTACGGGTACATTTACATTCTTCACTTCGGCTGCTGCGACAGTGTGGGGAAAACGACCTGTATTTATCATATCTATGGTTGTCCTGCTAATGACTTCTGTCTGGGGATTCTATGCCACTGTAAGCCCAATTTCCGTACAAGCTTGAGAAATTATTTAACATCAAGCCAGAGCTTCGTTTCTTTAACGGCGATGCGGGCAGTTCAAGGTGCAGCTAGTGCTCCGGTAGAAACGCTGGTTACTTCAACAGTGTCCGATGTCTTTTTTGTTCATCAACGAGGGCAAAAGCTGGCAATATGGGGACTCGCAGCTCTTACAGGTGTACTATTAGGGTAAGTCATCTTGAATCGCTTCTTTAGTACCTTTAGGCTCATCATTTTCAGTCAAGTCATCTCAGGGGCAATTATCGAAACCATGGGGTTTTCCGCGTCTTTTGGAATCACTTCAATTTGCTACATA
Organism: Botryotinia calthae; assembly: GCA_004379285.1. NCBI lineage: Eukaryota > Fungi > Ascomycota > Leotiomycetes > Helotiales > Sclerotiniaceae > Botryotinia > Botryotinia calthae. Next base: position 111,551 of record PHWZ01000054.1, read on the forward strand.
GTAATCATTCCTTTGATGTACTTCTTTGTTCCAGAGACCACATATCAACGGGAAATTCTCGAGCGCACTTATATTTCGAAGAAAAAATCCACAATGGAGATTGAAATCCAGGAGATTGAGCCCAAGAAAACTTTTGTTGAAACACTTTCTCTGTACGACGGTCGTGTCTCCGATGCGGGCTTTTGGAAAACCGCAATCAAACCTATTCCGCTTATCGTCTACCCCGCCGTTATTGTCAGCACGTTTGTTTATGCATCATGTAGGTCTGCTCATACATTCGCTCATCAATAGTGTATGCTAATCCTGGTGCCTTAGTTCAAACATGGCTGATAACCTTCTCTCTCATATCCGTTAATATTTTCTCGGCTCCACCTTACAATTTATCGTCATCACAAATTGGACTTACCAATCTTCCCCAATTCTTCATGGGGATTGCTGCAACAATGTTGGCAGGTTGGACCGCGGATAAGATTGCTGCATTCATGTCTCGTCACAATAACGGTGTTTATGAACCTGAGTTCCGCTTAACTGTGATGATACCTGCAGTCATTCTTTCTACAATAGGCTTTTTCGGTTTCGGTATCTCTGTAGGACGAGGACTACCTATCTACTGGCCCGTAGCATTCATGACGATCAATTCCTTAGCTGTGCCCTTTGCGGTTTCAGCAAGCTTCACATATGTGATTGATTGCCATCCCAGAGATGCAAATCAAGCATTTGTAACAATCAATTTCGTCAAGGCGATTATGGTATTTGTTGCCAGCTCTTTTATTAATGAATGGTTGGAGATGGCCGGGGCGAGGAGCGTTTTTACTACTATCGGTTTCATTAATGCAGGTATTTGTATGCTGGCTGTGCCGATTTATGTTTACGGAAAGAGACTTCGAAGCTTGGTATGCATTTAGTTTTCCTTGTCCAATTCGTTTTCCCTGCTGACGAGTTCATATAGATTGCTAGAAGTTCATTGGCCAAGAAACTTTGAAGGATAAAACTTAATTCATGATTATTTCTCATATAGAATTCTTGTTGCTTGATTCCACATTTATATCCTCCTGATTTTCGTCTCATCATCCGCGAAGAAAACAATGCATTTCTTTTTCCATCCACTTCATCTCAAGATAATTCACTGTAATTCTGGCCGTCAAAGCACATTTCTCCGAATTGACAATTGCGGTAGAAGTGGCCGATGTTTGGGATTTTCATCTATTTGACTACTATGTAGTGCCAAGCCATTCGAAAAGCTCACCCTGAAGCCTGGGATGTTACGCATTGAAACTCTGTGGCAACTCAGTTTTAGTATGTGGGGGGACGATGGAATGAAAATATACATTTTGATAGCCCCACGAGTATTATTATTATCTTAATCTTGTTGCGCTAAACTCAAAGCTACAATCAATTCCTCATTACATGAGATTTTACAAAATTCTGTTCTTTTGCCCGTTGCCTGAACGCCCTCCTTTTTTAATATCGTGCGTATAACAAGTTGGAGACGGGATGATGCATAGTCTTTGCACTGTCAGTACATCCGCATTGCGGCTTTTATAGGGCTTGAAACACCCCGAGATAGCTAATGTATCTATCAAGCCTTTCGAGATCTCCCATCTACCTCGAAGGATAACTACAAGTAAAGAATGAATCCTCGTCGTCATGAAGTCCGTTGATCCTGTACACAGACAACACAGACAATGACCAGTTATTCATATCCACTAGCATCACAACATGTACTCATTAACTCTGAAGCAATAATGAAATTCAAAGCAAAGACGCCAGCATTATATACAAAACACATCTAGCTCCATAGCATCGATATGTCTTACGGATAATCGATAATGCAAAGCTTCCACCCATATCTTAAAGAAACTCTTCAAAATCTTTGTACATTTTCCCCCGGAAAGATCAGAAATTAAGAACAAGACATTAATGTTCGAGCTGAGCAATAGCACCACCAACGGCACTACGAGGGAGTCTTTTCACATCGGCAAATGACTGTCTGGGATCGAGTAAAGGGGTTGTACAGCCGTCCTATACCTTTATGCTTTGGTATATAAAAAAGGCCGGCGAAGTACCACGTTGTGTGATCGTGTTGGTACTGGAAAAAGACGGAAAGGAATCCCCAACATTCATGGATTCGTCGGCTTAAAGTTCCCTGTCCAACATTCTGGTCAGACTGTGGTATAGTCTGAGGCTCGTAGGTTGAGATTTTGACATGTATGCTGAATTAAGGTTCGAATCGTAGATTTTGAATCGTTAGATGGAGAAGTTGCGACGACAACTTCAAATATCAATCCCAACTTTAGTTAAAAACATGAACTCTCCTATGCAATCTTTTGGCTCGGTAGAGCCTACCTCGCTATCATTTGACTACCCTTGAGGTATGATCTTCGCGATTTTCATCTTCTCGAATAACAACTTTTGGAAGACACAACTAAAATACAGATTAACATACCGTTCTCACATTTCGATAATTTATGGTTTTCATCAAGAACCAAGTTGGAAATCATTTGTAATTGTTAGAATACCATTCAATCACCAACAAAACACCGTCGAGACCCGAAATCACATCACCATGAATTCACAAGACGACCACAAAAATGGAACCCAGATCCCAACAAGATTTCGAATCTTCATCTACGCATTAGAAAGAGGAATCACGCAGACTGCATTCATGCAAGCCTACAACGAAATACTTTCCCACGTGGAGGAAACAGAGAACGATTTATCACCAGAGATGCGACAATCGACGGTCGAGCACCGTGTCTGGACAAAATTCTGTATGCAATCGAACTATCTCAATGTTTGATGAATGTATCTGATAAATCATGCAGTCCCCAACGAGAATTCTCCGCCACCGCTCAAATTTTCAGTCGCAAAGGGATTTTTCGATCCGCCAGTCTCCCGGGAAGCAGTCGAGCAATATCGCATCTGGCAAACAAGTTATCTCTATAGTCACCAAGGACAAGAGGGCAATAGTGAGCAACAGCACAATCATATGCAGCGGGGTAGAAATCGTCGCCCGATTCCTGATAGCATGGATGACTCGACCATCACGCCAAGAATCGATAATGCTAGAGCAAGTATGCCAAACCCCCAGTCAATTTAGCCTTCGAGATCTATATCTTCGATGAATGTCCAATTCAATCAAGAACTCGACGATGAATAGCCAGAAACACCAAAACCTGAAGCGATGCTGTTTAATGATGGTATGGTACCGGTTGAAGGTGTGTAGTCCAACAAGTTTGGACGCACACGTTCCGCAATTGAACAAAGACTTCGAGTTGAGAGATTCTCGAGGTACAAAACCTATATGCGTTCTGTCTGGAATGTTTAAAAATTCTTTTGGGGGTAACGAGGAGCATTAACATAGCAAAGGGTGGATCCAATAAAGTGAGAAAGGAGGATAGGATAGTAACATGGGCTTCCGCTTTTATATCGGTTCTTCATTGCTTGTGCAAATATTGATGGGTCATGCTCTGGATGTACTCATGTGTGTCAAAGGATCAATAATCAAGACTGGTCGGCCAAGGAAAGCGCACGAAGAATGGCACACGTTAGTTAATTGTGATGTTTGGTTGTATAATTACATTAGAATTAAGTTATACTGTGTATTCTAGCAATAGACAGTCCAATTTCTCATCATTCCTCAACCAGTTTCTTAACAGCTCAAATCATACTTGAGGTTACCATTTCCATCAACAACACCGAACGATGGGATGGCATCAAAGTCCTGAAGAGAGTACCAGAAAGTGTGTCCCTGGTTAAATGCCTCGCAGGCAACCTGCTTCCAATAAGTACGAGCATTGTCAACCGATGCAACCGCCCTGTTCTCTTGAGCACCCGCAGTAGGCCATCCACTCTCCGTAACCCAAACCCAAGCACCACTTTGGGCGTTCTGAACAGTCGAGCGGACTGCATTGACAGAATCCCAGAATAGGGCAGAGCCCTGACTGATATCATTGTCTTGAGTGTTTTGGAAATAGGGGTAGCCATCTAATCCGATGAAATCACATGCTTTGATAACATCAGTGTTTCTGCCGTCAGTCCACATGGTCCATGTATCGACGTGTCCAACTTGTACTGCAGAAGAATATCCGGCAACAGTGCTCAACATTCCTCTAACGTCATAGATCTGTTGTGCGAGTGTGGAAGCGGTGGTATCTCCTCTGTATAAATCTTCCGACCCGACAGAGACAGCAACGACCCAGTCGAAACCGTAAGTCTGAACCGCGTGCAACAAAGCTTGTTTCTCGTTGTCGTAATGAACGGCATCTTCGGTCCAAACTCCCAAGAGGACTTTTCCGCCCGTGGCAATAGCAGCTGGGGCAACGTTGGCAATGGTGTTACAATCCGACGATGCGTAGACTCTCAAGCTGTCGAATCCACCGGGAAAGGATTGAATGAGACGGAAGTCATTTTCCCAATCAGCTTGGGATTTACAAGCACCGTTTCCGAGGGTAGCTTGGGAGTTGAAACCCTTCCAGTATGCGTTTGCGCCGGTGAGAGTGCTCGCAAGTGCGAGAGCAATGGATGTTGACTTCATGATGATGATGATGATGATGATATAAAAAGGGATTAGTTTAAACGATTGTATAGAGTGCAATGAAGAACTCTGGGTATGTAAAGTAGGTAGTGGTAGGAAGATTATATAATATGTATTGAAACAAGATGGAAGAGGCGAGAAGGGAAAACATGAGATACTTATTCAATTGCCAAGAACGACTATTACTATATTTACGAGTCCCTGACGTCTAGTCAATACCTACTTGCATATGAGATGTCTTTTTCTCGTATTTTCGACGTCGTGTAAAAATCGGACTGGGTTATCCGGAGTGTTCGTATTCAACGTCATTCGTCATGTTGCTTTGTACAAGTAAAATGAAGAATCTTTTCTAGAAGATCAGCAATTTATGCTTGTAAAAGCATCTTGGCGTTACTATATATAGCTCAAATAACCAATTAGACAATCTGACAGCTGTGGAAATAGTGGAGTTGATCATCAAGGTTAATCTTATGGTTGGAATTTGTTCGGATGAATGGTTTATGCTTAGTTTCTGTTGTGTAAATGGAAGATGGAAGGCAAAAAATGGATGCAACAACTATTGGATATCGGCGGTGCTAGCTAGCGAGCTCGAGCGAAAAGGAGAAGGAGTATCAGCTGGACCAATCACGAGTCTTCGGGTACGACTGGGCTGTGCAACGTTACTTGGTAATGGATTCATCGATTCATCGCAGTATTCCGATATCCGAGTGATAATCATGGCTCCATTGTTTACTCCTTCAGGAGACTGAGGCAAGAACATGTACAGAATTTCAGAGACTAGCATGAACCTACTGTTGGTGGGGCTAATATTTGGTTGAATCGGCATTAAAAACAATCAGTAGCTTCGAAAGGGGTTCTCTGAAGTTGATACCTACCATCTTTCGTTATGAGGCCCCCTTTCAAAATCTAGTTGGATCATTGCTGTGCTGCACTCTACAAGCTTCTTATAGTATGTTTCCATACTTGTCTATCTTTGGTAACGATCCCTAGTTTTCAAGACATCGAACTGTTTGACACAATCGTAGATTGGTTCTAGAAAACGGAAAAGGGGTCAAGAACCTCCTGTACATATTTTGCCGATAGTAGATTGTTTTTCATTTCGACATCCCGTCCTCGCATGCTATGTTCCGAACTATTCGCCCAGTTAGATCTAAGGATCTTCAACGCACTGAAGCATTGACACGCGCTTGAGAATAGTAAGCAAAATCAACAGTGAGAGACGTCGGCTTGGCCATTTTGACCTCTTAGTTCTAGAACAGGAGAGATTGAATCGAACGCCAAGCCCAATGCAAGACACCTTCATCCCATATGATACATAGACGTTCATTTATATCTTTTCTTTTCGCCCCCTTCCTCATCCGCACCCACTGCTCATTTCCTTATCATGAATGATGTCCAGCCGCCAGACTTCGGCTTTTGCTCTTCCCCATCAGTCCCTATCCTATCCAGCGGTCCACCATTTCTTTGTCTCTCCTTCTCTGCCTCAAATGCAGATTTCGCCTTATTTTGTATTGCCATTTTCTTCTCCTCGATCGCTCTTAGAACATCACTTTCCCTCTCCCCGAGATTATCATCCTCTTCGCTCAATGCCTCATATCCTAACCTTCTCTCACTAGTCCCTACATCGTCTCCCTCTTCTTCTTTCTTAAGGCCCGAAAACAACCAATCCTTACTTTTCTTCCATGCTCCAGGGGCCTTCTTTTTGGCCTCTACCGCAATTTTGACCTTCTGTTCCCGTTCCTTTTCTCTGTTCAAAAACTCTATTTGTGATTCGGTTGCAATGCCAGATGCTGCGGCAGATTGTGCACTCTCAAGTGCCATGGCATATTTGAATTTCTGTTCTGCATAAAACTCGGCGCGCTTTTTGCGATTATATACCATCATATCTCCCAATGCATAGACCGTGACGCCACCGGCAATAACTAAAAGAAACCAATTAGTACATGTACAGCTTAAGCTACCGGGTCCCCCAAAGTCGAACCAAGAGCAATAGATTCCCAACTGAAGCAGAGAACGATACGGGGAAATCATACATGTAAGTCCAATCAGACTGAAAGCTGTAAACCTGTGCGCCTTATCCGCCCATACTCTTCCCCTCAGAAGGAACTTATCAAAAGTCGAAATTTGTGCATCTCTAGCTTTATCTGCCGCAGCTCTTAACCTCCTAACTCTCTGTTGCGGTGTCTCTCCTGGTGGTCCTGGATTTCTTGATACGGGTTTTGGTTTTGTAGCAGCGTGTGGGGTCGTCGACGTAAATCGTGTTGCATCCGTTGCTGAGCGCGCCATCCTGTAATATTAATTAGGAGGATATGGAATTGGAAATATCGTAGTCTGGTGGTTTCGTCGTATTAGATTGGAGGATTTCGATAGAACTTTCATTATCGAATGATTTTTTTCGAGATGTCAATGACCGGTGGGATTTCTTAGCGGCGGGTCATTCCGCATCCCTGCAATAACCTTGACTATGGCATACGGCATACCACACAGACTTGATGGACGATGGAAGGAAGTCGAGTATCAACTCCATTCACTTCAAGTCGCTTCCAACCCAATTCATACATTTTTGATACGGCATTTATAGATATCAACATCAAGAACTATTTACACTCGAAGATTCATGAGAGAGATACTTGCGAGGACGATGATATAACATACACTTTGCGATATTTACGACCTTTCATCCTTCCTCCAGTCAACATCATCCCCAATCAAAAAAGAATAAGCAATATACATTCAAATCCATCAATCTGTCAAGATGTCTTCCAATAATACAACTCCAGATCTTGCTTCTGTAATGGAAATCTTAGCAAATCTAGCAAAAGCTAAGAATCAACAACAAGCTCAACCTTCCACGCAAAATGCTTCAGCTCAAACACCGGATATCACGTCACATGGTCAAGCAATCCAACAACAACACCGACACCAGTGGTCTCAGTCTGTGGCCCCTCCAATGACACACCGTGAATCTGGTCAGCTTCAAGCTCAAGTACAGTCTATCAATAACCCAAAGGCCGTTGATCCAGCTACCATCATTGACTGGAGTGCGGGCTTGCGATGTGTTATGAGGACGATGAATAAGCACGATCATGTACTCCAGGAAATTCGAAAGGTTAGTTCTATATGCTATCAGTCTGAGTTGTTCTAGTAGCTAGTTGTAAAGCATTTCACTTGAGCTTACACATACATAGATGATCAAAGTGCAGCGTGAGCATGAAGAGCAATGGTGGAAGTCCAGAGAAGCTCTTATAGAGCGACAAGCCGCTAGGAAGGAAGGACAAAAGAAATTAGAAGAGATGTTGTAAGTTGCACTACTATGTTGATTGAGTTCCCGTGATGCAAATAGCTGACTTCGATATAGGAAAGCAGTAGGTGGGGCCACATCAAGCGGGGCATCTAACACCAGTCCCGAAGAATTGGCAAGAGAGCTAGAGACATTCGACATGAAAGTTTACAAAGCTCAAACTCAAATGGTCAGAGAGATGAATGGAAAATTAAGGAATCTAGGAATACCATTCTTTGGGACGAAGAGTGAGTTGGTTAGAATTCCTGGAAAGCATGATGCCACGAATAGGGCGGGGACGGCTAGCACGGAGGGGGAGAAAGGTATGATTGATGAGGATGAGTTGGTGGAGCTGCAGAAGAAAATGCTTAATATCCTGGAAGATATGTGCAATGACTGAGCTGGATCACAGCAAATCACACAAGCATGTTTCGAACGAGCTTTTTTGTTGCATGTCGTCAGGAAGAACTCCTTCCATAAAATTTGACCAAATGGAGAAATTAAGGGATAGGAAGCAGGTCAAAATGTTTGATTTGAAATCCCGAGTCATTTCAACATCAATGCCAAGGTCGGGAGTATTATTTCATGCATATATTTTACCGTGATAACAGATCACTTCACAGAAATTATATCTACCGTACCCACTCATATCGATATCTTAGAGAGTATCCCAGGAGTATTGCGGGCACTACAGACAATAATCATATTTCAAATTACCATATCGACCTGCATCTAGATTTCGGACTTCGAATTCCATATTCCGAGCTTGAAGAATGAGTATTATTGGCGGAAATAATAAATAACATGATTGTATGGCTGGAAGAAGACGTTCCGTATTACTTTTCCGGATGCGGATGAAGCTGCTGCGGTTGCGTGATATCCCGTTCCTAAGGCTGGAAGCGAGACGGTTGAGGCTGGGGAGTTTAATAGTCCCTGTTGGTTTTGATATCACTCCAATTGAGTAAGTTAGACCATGCGAGGATAAGTTTTGGTAGTACATAGTTTATGGAAAACGTGTATTCTTCTAGGTCATATACATATAACAGAAGTCTATTAGTGTGGAAACATTACTGTGTATCGTTTGTTTATTGGAACTAAGGGGATGATGTGCTAATTGCGAGAGATGGGCGAGAACCGATTTAAAAATGATATCGTTAGTCTTTCTAGGCTAAGTTTACCTTTCGTGTTACATTCCTTGAACGCAGTTTAACACGTATCTATTGGAGAAAATTGAAGTGTTGGGATTTGTGTACCCTGGATCAGTGTCCAATCGGATCTTCACACGATGCATGAAAACCACCCTGCATTTCACAGCACATTATTTCAATCATCCAGTTGGTTTTCATTCTTGTGTTAAAAATTGTTCTTTTGAACATGTCAATATCAAAAAAATAATAACAATCACAATCACAATCATAATCACAGTCATAGTTCATGGGAGTAAAGTCGTTGAAAAGAGATTATTTTCAACAAACTATCTATGCACCACCCGAAGCCCAAAAAGCCTCAACCAATCCCTTCCCAACCACGTTGTGAAATATTAATATTTCCTAGATTTAAGTCTTCCACCCCCTTTTCCAAAAAACTTTATACATCACTGGATGCCAGGGGTATATCGGCCCTTCCTTTTCCCATGCCATGTTGTAATGTCAAATCCCTTCCCACAATTATCTCCGAACTTCATTTCCGCCCTGCATGTCGTTATTTGATGTTTCCTCCAACTAGTAACAATGTCCCGAGGAAATACAGAAGGAGTGTCAATTTTTTTCTCCGATTTCTATTTCCATAACGCTACCCTTACCATCAAGTTGATGTTTGTCGGGTCCTGATACTTTCCTCGGATTTGTCCTTTAGTGATGATGACTCTTTAGTCGAGAGGCCCGTATCTTGGGAAAACTGATGAGTGAGGAGATTGTTCAGTCGAGTAAAACCTTAAGTGAGAAGAGGACTTGAGTTGTGCGGCTGATGAGATAGAGTTTTTAGGGGGAATCCGCACCTGGCCACGCTTGATCAACGTTCTTCCCAGGCCAGATGACATCATTGACATTTTCATATCTATCAATGATGGTATGAGTCTTTCGAATTTCAAAAGGCCATGGATATAGTTCGCCAGTAGTAATGTTTCTCATATCCGGTTTATTTTGTTCGGCATCGTGAACATAATGATCCCTAAAGTCATCTCTCCAGGTCTTCCTAGCTTGGATTCCGTCAACGGTCTTGAGGACTCCTTCAAGTGACTCGTCTGGAATAGTGGAAGAGGTCGCGGTGGGCTTAAAGATGACCAGTGTCTCGGCATTCGGATCTAAAGCTTTGCCACATGCAATCATAGCAGCCGGATCGATATTTTTGTAAATTGGAGTTTCTTCCAAAACTTGAGTTGCAGAATCTTTGAAGACGGCGCCAGTGCGCTGGCTGTTCGGCTCGGATGATTGCAGAATTTGGATGGTAAATGGTGTCCCGAATTTATCTCTGTCTAGGATCTGATCGGCCATCATGTTGATCCGACGAGTGAGTAGATGTGCTGCGTCCGCGGAAGTTGATTGACTGTTCTCATGGAAACTTGATGTGGGAGTGTGATAGCAGAGTTCCTTACAAGGGAAGCTTGTTTCTATGAATCGAGTGATGTCTCCGCAACCGGCGTATGAGTCGCCCCAAGCTGGTACAACCGTGAGTCTGTCAAGTTGCAGTCCTTGTAAAACCTGTAGTCCGTACAATTGTTGTTCGTCCTCGATAGCCTCAGGGGCATCAGGCTCCTCACTCTTCATGCGAATGCGAACATTACGGATTTGGCTGAGGGTAGAAATTGGTAGAAGGGAGAACTTGTCCAATAGTGGGAAACTATCCTCAAAGTCGAAGAGGACCCGATTGATCCAAATGTTGCTAGTTTCTTGGTACATTTGTTTGCAAACGCGGAGAATGGCGAGTGCATTACGGGCTGGCAGAACCTTGCGGTATTCACATCTGATTTGTCGGTGTCCGAATGTGAGACGGGTTGAGTCAAACAGATGATCGAAAATCATATCTCGCAACTCTTTTGGTAGATTTAAGAGGTGAGATTTGGTCTTTGGGCGCGAGGTCCTAGTCATGACTTCACAGTTAATTCTTAGTGGTGATCGAGAGCGGTAGGGACTCTGTTGATTTCTGCGAGGTGATCTGGAACGTGAATCTCTTCTGCGTTTAGAGTCGCGTTGGTTGTTCATGTTGTTATTGGAAGATAATCTAGGTATCGTAGAAGTTGCTCTATCGAGTGTTGGTAGATGAGAGACTTTTATTTGAATGTTTGGGTTGATTTTTGTTATTGGTAGAGTTTGTTTGGTAGATGATTGTAAGTAGTAGTGTATGAAAAGATTCAGGAGGAATAGGGGGGAAAATATCCCTTATATACAGAAATGAAATGGCCATGAAAGCTCGCTTGTAGCGAAAGCTACGGTACTTTACCAATCATCTAGGCAGCATAGACCGTAAACATATCCTTAAGTTCGCGCAAGGCAGCTACCTAACTAAATGGTAGCAATAACCAAGGCTAAAGTCTCGCTTACTTTTTTTAAGGGGGGTAAAATGACTGTATTGAGGGCTTCTGAAACATTCTTCCTCGTTAAGGAACTCGCGTGAGACTGAAATTTAGCCGTACATAAGCAAATTGAAGGCTACAATCTCGCTTGTTTGTAATCAGGGGAGGAAATTGGAGGTACGGTTGCAGAATGCGTGTTAGCTAGCATGCACTATACTGCTTATACGGTTGCTCGTATGAATATGAGGGTGCATATCCCTTTAATGTGATCAGAGAATGAGAATTAGTAATCATCATGCCTGGATACCCATACGGTAATGTTTTGAAATTTAGCGAGTCAGTAGGTAGATAGTGGTTCGCGGACGGTGAGAGACGAGACAGAAGAAAATGAAAGAAGTCGCCTTAGATGAAGCGAGGAGTGAGAGGTAAAGTCGTCTCTTTGGGGATGGGGGACTGATAGTAGCTTCATTTATTCATGCTTTTAGTCATGAGCTTTACTATTCTCTTGTCGATTCTCCTCTCACCATATTATCATTCGCCCTTGTCATCACTCTTCATTGCCTTTGGTCGATCAGGAATCGCACCGCCGAGATCCTCGCAAATGTATTCACGGATGCAGTTCTGTTTACTCACCGCATGCATAAGTTTACAGGTGTACATGTGCCGTGAGGACTTGCAACAAAGATCAAATATATCAGAAGATCTGATTGAGAGTCTATGCCAACATTACAGCTCTACATTGATTGCATCCTTACACGCCGTGGTGGCCTCTTTAACAGGTCCAAGCTGAATTCCCACGTTCAGGGGGCAAAAGGGTGACTGCGCAAATGTGCCAACTCATGCTAAGCTTCGGGATACTTGGCGAGGCCTCCACCGAATAGTTACATGAACAAGACAGGGTATTTTCCTGCGGAACCCTTGAAGTAGAGGCCTCTGAACGCTTTGCTTATAAGGTCGCGATCTTACCCTCCTCATTAGAGATGTATTATCATCTGATAAGAGCATTTTGAGCTTCTAGGTTCATCCTACGCCTCCTCTGAAATCTATTAAATCATCCAAGATTCTGCAAACCTACTACAGCATGACTGCTGACAACAAAATCTCCTTTTCGTGTCCGATAGGGCACGGAACTCCTGACAGATGGTATGTTCATTGGGAACCAATTGGATCCGCTTGACACTGATACTCTCGCCAGTAGTCCGGAAGACGACAAGTCATCGACATCTTCCTCGAGGGCTTTCAATGGTACGCTTGTTGCTCTTTTCATTCCATTCCCTGGTATTTCCAAGGCTCTCTCTTTGGTCAATTCTCTGATATGTTCAAGGCTTAACTATTCCAAGGCCACGAACCACAATTTGTGTCCAAGAATATCTTGCAGAAAGTTCTACACAATCGGCATGTTCTAAAAATGGTACTTCTGAGGCTACGCGTGAGTCTCAAGGTCTCGTAGCTCGATTGAAGGAAAATGCACCATGGAATGTTCGATATCAAAAGGTCGAAGAAACTCTTGCAGCTGATTTTTGTGAAGGGATGGAAAGACTCGGCATTGGGAGGCCTCAGCAAGTCGACAATGTTGTCGATCACTTCGGCTGTGTTGGATCGTCCAATGTTTCAGTTGCTGCGAGCATGAATGTGGATTGGGAGATTGATATTAATGGGCAAGATAATACAAATGAGCAGGGAGAAGAAATTGCGTTGTCTGGGGCTGAGAGAATTAGCCGCAGAGATTATTATCTTATCGGTTTTGGTACCCAATTCGAGACATGAAGGTAGAAGAGCTGGTGACCCTTTTAATTGAGTTGGACTCCATTGGCTATCGTTTAGTAAGGATCATCAAGAAATCTTGATTTAGAAGAATTGATTGGCAGTATTAATATCAGAGGCCACCATATTTTATGCAATATTCAATTACGTATGTGGGTGATGGCAATCCTGAACAACAGACTCAACTTAACCGGCGTTAGTTCAATCGTAAGAAAAATATTATCCAATGGGAGAGTTCAATTGTTACATGGGCGGCCTCTTGGAATCACCCGAGCTTGTAATTTGGCCAGTTCCTATTTCTGACGCGGGAAAAGGCTGAAGCTGACGACGGGCGTAGAGGCCACCAGCGCATATGTACAGCCATATCCCCAAAAACTATATAAATCCACATGAGATCTCTTCTCAATTTTCATCAAACATCACAGCAGCTTACAAAGGATTTTGTCATTGAAGCTCAAATCTGTCCCATCTCACTATCTCATTTCTAACCCCGCCGGCCACTTGCGGGCCAGTGGGGATAAGTTGACAATTCCTTGTCCTTCTTATCCCATCATACTACTCAAGTAGTCACTTAAGACCTCTCCCGCGCGAAGCCTTGTCTTCGCGCACCAGAAATCTCGAGTAACCACTGGAACCATAGTTTAGAAAGCTTTTCACAACAAAATCTCCCTTCATATGTCTCTCTAAGAGATATTCAAGGCATATCAGACAACGACATTTACATCGATACGACCTATTTTCACAATATAGTCCAAGGATCTTCTGGACATCCAAAGTTCGAAACCAAAGCTGTGACGCAGCTTAATCACAATTTATCTACATCTTCAAATTCCTCTTCTACCTCTTCTTCAAATCCTTCTTCTTCCTCCTCACCTTACACGGTATCACCTTGCTGGTCCCCGGACACGAATCAAAGTCACTCTAGCACTTCCCCACGTTCATTAACGAAGTCGCCGCTATTTTCACCGGAACCGGTACAAGATAATTCTATCCCTGCCTCCAGTATCAGCATTGAGTCAACTCCAGAACTTGCATCGCCTGCTTCTCAGTTTTCAGTCCAGAATCATCTCCCAGCTGCTCAACTTGCTGTGGCACAAGAAGCATTAATACCAAGCAATCACATTCCAATTGACGCCGTCCGCCTACCGACAACAGCTGAAAATTTTTCCGGCGAAACAAAATCGCTGCCAACCCCGCCAAATCGCAGTATTCGATTCAAGTGCGAAGAGTGCCCGAAAGAGTTCTTACGACGTTGTGATTTGAAGTATGTCACCCGGATATACAAACCGTAACTCATGCTGATATTACCATTGTAGGAAGCACACAAACGTTCATACACGCCCATATAAGTGTAAGGAGCCACTCTGTAAGAGTTTAGGCTTTGCCTTGCCCAAAGACTTGCGCCGTCACATCAAGACAAGGCATGAGAAGTCTGAAAAGCTTGAATGTCCCTACCAAGGTTGCCAAGAAACTTTTACCCGCAATGACAACCGGCAAAGACATATTACAGGGCTGCACTCAAATAAAGCCACTTAAGTTTGGCCAATTCACCAAGAGAGATTTCGAAGATATAGTTACAAGGTTTCCACCGCCAAAACAAGTGAAAAATGGAAGAAGTTGATAATCCTACCTATCTTGGGTCTATGGAAATGATTTGGAGTTCTTCAAAGGATTCAAGCGCGGCAAGCTTGCAAACCAATGATACGACGTCAATTCAAGAGTTCGGCCACGAATGTAACTCGACGTATGACTACTGGATATATGTTGATGAACCGTCCGATGACTACACACCAGTCAGCGGCTCATTCATCAGGCCACTTGTAATCTCATATAGCCACGGCAACTCGAGCAATCCGTCATATCACGACACATTCAGCTCGTCATACAGCTTTTGTACGTTGGAGAACAGGGAAGTTTCCATATACAATGATGCCCCGCCAAGATGTCCACATTGTTTGTTTGGGATTATGTTTGGGTTGCGACTCGAACCATGGTTTTACAGGGTAGGCATTGCATGCCTGCCCAGTACCTATCTCCGGGTATACCACAAGCTTCCGCCCTAACACTATGGACATGGCAATCCGCTCGGGGCTTTGCCTATAATTCTGTATACAATTTTGGATGATGTATAGCGGCTCATTCATCAGGCCACTTGTAATCTCATACAGCCACGGCAACTCGAGCAATCCGTCATATCACGACACATTCAGCTCGTCATACAGCTTTTATACATTGGAAAACAGGGAAGTTTCTATATACAATGATGCCCCACCAAGATATCCACATTGTTTGTTTGGGATTATATTTGGATTGCGACTCGAACCATGGTTTTACAGGGTAGGCATTGCATGCCTGCCTAGTACCTATCTCCGGGTATACCACAAGCTTCCGCCCTAACACTATGGACATGGCAATCCGCTCGGGGCTTTGCCTATAATTCTGTATACAATTTTGGAT